>JBCAUA010660114.1:0-15676 GCA_038406235.1 Peronia verruculata
CGATCTCATCCATCCATCCATCCATCCATCCACCCACCCACCCATCCATCCATCCATCTATTCATCCACCATTCTGTCCACCAATTCATCCATCCATCCATCCATCTAACCAACCAACCAACCATCCATCCATCCATCCATCCATCCATCTTAACCTATACCCATCATGACCTCCCCAGGCCGTGGGTCGCCCCGAGCCCCTCAGAGCCCCTTTGGCACCAGCTCTCCGGACCCGTTGCTGATCTCTCCGCAGCGCGTCATGTCCCCCAACTCAGCTATGAGACAACCACAGCAGCCAGGTGTACAGGTGAGCAAACATATAGTGAGACACACTGTGATTGAGTGAGAGAAAAAAGGAGTAGCAGAGAGTGAGATTAGGCCAGGATATGCTTCACGGAGTTTGTTTGTTTGTTTGTTTGTGTTGAGGGTTAATGGCATTTAATGACACATCAGCACAATCATGGCTATATTGTGCCAGACATGGCAAGGTATATTAAACTTTCCATGTCAAGTAAGGCTGGTAAGGTATACAGAAGTAGAGAGGAAAGAGAGCAGGAGAGAAGAAATGAGCAAAGAGGAAGAGATCTTACCCCTGGAATGTCGAGGATGGCATCCATGGGAGACATGTCACCAATGGCGGGTTTTCACCACCTGCAGGTGGGAGCAGAGAACTTGCTTATATACCCTGGGTCCCTACTGGGTAATCTCAGGATAGAAAGGAAGGAAAGCTGGCAATGAGGAGGAAGATGCTTGAGTGTAAGACAAAGAGAATGAATGTTTAATTCAGAGAAATAGATGGTGCGATGGGGAGGAGGGGATGTGAGAAAGAGAGAAAAATGCAAAAGACAAGAGGGATAAAATGGATTCTAGGAGCATAGAGAGAGGAAGGGGGAAGAAGAGAAAGACAGAAAGGCATAGAAAGAATCACAGAGTAGAGAATACAGCATGTCAAGAGGAAGAGATCTAAAGGGGAGAAAAAGAGCGAAAAAATAAAAGAATAGAAGGAAGAACAAAAGAAAGAAGATAAAGAGAGTGAATGATCAGGAGAATTGGCGAGAAAATGAAAGGAAAAGAATGATAGAGGGCAGAGAGAGAGAGAGAGAATGAAGAAAATGATTGAAATATATCAAATAGAAAGACTGAGAATGAAGAAGATTGGAAGAAAAAAAAAAGAGTGATAGAAATCATTGAAATAAGAAAGAAAAAAAGGAAAGAAAGAGAAGAAGACAGCAGATAGATTGTGGAGGTATAGAGAGAGAGAGAGAAAGTGTCTAGCTGAATATATGAGGGAAAGTAAACACAACAAAATAATTGTGAGTGAGAAACTGACGTGAAGGAAAGATGTAGGCAGTGGCATCTAGAAACCACTAGTCAATTCATTCTTTCCATTTTTTCATTCAATCTCCAGCAGGTCAGCCCTCAGTATAATCAAGTGCCAATGTCCAGTGGCTACGGCGGTCAGTCGGTCAGTATGTCCACAGGGCCAGGCTCCTTTCAGGGAGGTCCTCCCGTTGCTAGTGGGGCCCCAAGTTTTAACCCTGGGGCCGGTATGACGCAGAGCGCGTCCAGCACCCTCAACGATTTTGAAATGCAGTTCTTGGATTCCACGTTGAACCCCATGGAAAGGTGAGCTGTTGGTTCAGGGTTTGGTTTTGTCTAGTCTAGAGAGTTCTTAGCTCTGTGAAGGGGCATCACTACCTGAACAGTCGTGAATGACATATTGATACACAGTTGATTATGGCTTCAACAATTTATTTTGCATCCAGGGCAAATGAGTCGGAAGTCGGACCGGGTGAGTTTTAAGTCACAGCCATTTTTGAGCGTTTTTTTGCAATTTTATGTCTAGGATATGGAATTATTTATTTTTTTTTTTCAGATTAAAAAAGGTTAAATTTTTGTGATAACAAAAATAAAGAATTTAATTTCTTTGTCAGAAAGTAGTTAAAAACGACCAAAAACGGCCGTATGTCTTCATTGCCCAGTGCAACATCCAACTCATTTGCCCAGGTCGCAAGACCTATGTTGATAGTATGATGAAGAAACTGATAGGTAACTTACAATCCTTGTACCAAAAATAAAGAAAAAAAAAAAAAGGCAAACCATTAACATCTGCATAACAAAGGCACAAATCGGTCAGATAATTATCTGACTGCTTTGGCCCTTTGTCAAGCAGAAAAGTTAAGGATGTGTCGTATCATACAGGGGTTTGTTACCAATTCGTCCCTTTGTTGTACAACTGATGAATTGAAATCCTCGAATATGCTGTAGTTTATTTGACAAAGTAGTATCTAGCCACATACTTCCAGTCTAGACCGGTGTTCAGTTGCCATCAGTGATCTCAGAATAAAATTCTGGAACCCCAGTTATCATGTTACGATGGTAGGGTTAAAATCAATTTCTGTAATAGCTGTTCCAGATTTGAGAGAGTTAATTCCATACACCCATAAACTGGAGATAGTGAAAACCCTATCATTCTTCAAGAACTTAATGACCACTTATTCACTACTTTTCAGAGCCAATTTGAAATGAATTCATCAGAGCCCAAGCTGGTTATGACAGTCCCCAGAAAGCTGATTGCTTCATCCTATGTAGTAGTTAGTATATATCACCCTTCACTTCTTATATATCACTCTTCACTTCTTTTACAGTAAAAGCATGTCAGGAGAGATGGGGCTTGGTGCTGGCAGCTCGTCAACCTCCCAGTATGTGAAACAGGAGCTGCGCAACATCTGCAGCGCTCGCTCAGAGAAGCAGCAACAGCAGCAACAACAGCAGATTCAGCCTATGGACTTTGAAAGCTCCTCCAGTGAGCTACCACCAGATATTTTGGAAACCAGTAAGTATATTAATGGAAATAGATTCACTTTGATACAATACAGCAAGTCTGTCCATCCATCCATCCATCCATCCATCCTCCTACTCCTCCTATCCATATATGAAGTCATCCATCCATAAAGCAATCCATTCATACATTAACTTGCCATCCATTCTTCCATCCATTTGTCTATTCATCCATCCATCTATCCATCTATTCATCCATCCATCTATCCATCCATCCTTCCTCCTACCCATAGATGAAGTCATCCGTCTATGGAACAATCCATTCATACATTCATTTGCCACCCATTCATCCATCCATCTGTCCATCCATCGATCCATCCATTTGTCTGTTCATCCATCCATCCATCCATCCATCCATTGTCCATTTTGCTATCATCAGTCTGCCCCTATATCGTTTCAGTTTCTTAGAATTATGTAATATCATCAACAACCTTTTTCTTAACCCCCCCAGTCAATGACATGTCGAAGGAGCATGGGGGACCACTCAGCAGTCCTATCGAGGAGGCCGAGGTGCTGTCGCAATCGCGGCTGGAGGCCAAGCGGAGATGCCAGCAGTTCCGAAAACTTTCAACCTCAGGGCAGACGGTACCATCAGGTAACCTACAGTGTGAGTGTTCACTATAATAATTCTACCAAAACATCCTCATTTATTTGTTTATTCATTTATTCATTCTTTTTTTTTTTTTTCATTCATTTTGTTCACTTATGCATTCATTACCTGTTCATTCATTCATTCATTCATTCATTCATTCATTCATTCATTCATCAATTCATCCATTTATCCATTAATCCATCAATTATTCATATGCTTATTCATTCATCTGCTCATCTGTTCATTCTCTCATTTATCAGTATACCTGATTTATTCACTGGTTTATTCAGTCACGCAGTAGAAAACAAAGAAAAGTAGCTGTAAATGCAAAGAAAAGTGGCTGTAAATGCAAAGAGAAGTAGCCATAAGCTGTCAAGTTTTTATTTGTCTAATTGATGATGAGATTTTGGAATTAGACAGTCTTATGTACACTTTGTGTTTAATACAGTTAGACTGTTCTTCCAGTGAATAGACTACAATTGGCCCAAGCTCATCAAACATCAGTAGATTTAGCCATAAGAATCATTGCAGGAGCAAGAAAAGACAGCCAAATGAAGTAATTCATCCCAATTTTTGCAAAGTGACAAATTCCCCATTTCATCATTATTGCTTCTTTGTCACTTTGCAAAAATTGTGATGAAATGTCACTGTGGCACCAATGCAGAATACAGACAGTTCTGTTTGTCTGTACATAGGAACAAAGCCATAGAAATGGTGGTAGTAAGACTGATAGCAGAGTAGTAGTAGCAGTAGTGTGTAGTTGAAGAAAATAGCTGAGCTCTTAGAATGACATTTCTAATCATTGTGTATCTTTTCCTCCTTCTTTAGTCACCAGTGCAGCAGCGGACGAAGCAGAGGTGAAGGCCACCAGTTTGTTCCGTAACCAGCTGCTGCGACCGGTGCACAACACTCCACCGCCGTCCTCCAGTAGTGGGAAGCAGATGCCGCAGTCGTCCAGTAAAGGTGGGGATGGTATGTCCCAGGTCAACATACTGCAGTCAGAGGCCAGGGTGAGTACCTGAGGTCATCTCGACCCAACAGGAGGATGAGGGTTTGACCTTATTATCTCTGAGTAAAATGCTCTGTTTTAGCCCAGTTGGTTCCCATTGTAGGTGGTACCACCTCCTAAGGGGTGATGAGAGTTTTCAAGGAAACAGTGAAAAGTTATGGGGCATTAGGGGATGGTTGGAAAATGGCCAGAAGATAGAGCAGTGTCATTTGAATGAGGGATACCTACAACATTATCCGCTTGCTTCTTGCACATTGTTGTTCTCTAGGTTGCCTATAATCAATAATAGATTTGTTCCAAGCGAACAGCTGGAAATCCCTATCTAAATTTAGTGGTGGGGTACCAACACTCCGAACCGTTCACTACCATTGACATAGACAAACACAAGAAATGCGCGGGACCGGTGACAGTTGTTCTGGGATCTCATGGTGGAGCAGTTACAAACATCAGTGAATCTTCTATTTTTAGTAGGAGGGCACAAACATTCCCGCGGGGATTTCCAGGTTTTTGCTTAATCAAGTATAGACTATTGGGTATGTCCATGCATACTGAAGAAAAAAAAAAATGTTTTTCAGAACTACGTTTCTATCAAATTTATTGAAGATGGAAAATAAAATTTAGCCTTGTAATCAAAGATGTTGCAGTTTGAATCTGAGGTGATTGTAGAGTGATTTGTTTGGACATTTGCCAAATAATTAATGGACCTCTGATTTCTTTGATCATCAGGAAGTTGGGTGGTGGCAGAGATGAGATCACAGACAAAAGAACTATTTTTTTTCAATTTTCTGAAAATTTACCATAATTTATCATCAGATGCTTTTTACACTGAGAAATATGTGTTTATGGCCTTGCAGGATTTACTATTATGAAGATTTGCGATTGGGATGAGCTCATTTTCATGGAGTCAAATACTTGTCTTGTAAGAGACAGAGGCTGCTGAGAAAGGTTAAAAAAAATCACTTGTTTCTTTATATGTGACATATTAACCACAAGAAAACCTAACAATATTGTCACTGCAAGCAGAGTATAGTTTCAGGAGTTTTTCAGATTTTTCATAATATTCCTTTTTTTAAATAAGAAAGGCAAACAAGAGTATTTCCCTTCCTTGTGATGTTTATTCAACACCTTTGTATTGGGTAAAGGGAGGTAATATATCTGGCAAGACAGTTCCCATAGTGATTTCAGAATGTCTGCTAATAACTTTGTGAAATATTTCTGACCTTGTGAAATGTTTTCTGTTCTCAGACTCCCATAGAAGATATACGGCCCGCAGACAATAAAAACTCCCTCCTGTGCCAGCTGTTGTCAGAGTAGAAGAGGCCCTATGTCAGCGATGGAGGCCCCAAGGTGTAGGGCATTGTGGAGCTTATGCAGAATCAGGTGTCAAATTTGGCAGAAATCTGGTTGTGAAGTCCAGGGCTGAATATGGCAGTGCTGTTGTGCTATGCTATACCTGGACAAAGCCATTTGTCCACCTGTAGGGGAATACAGAGAAATCTGGATGGTGCCAAGGTTGCATTGAGAAGTTCTTCATTTGAGTAAGGGTCCAAATATCGAGAAACTTGAGGAGTATGTTCATTTACCTTTTTTTTTTTTTTTTCTCTCCTAAATCTCAAGTTAGTTGTGGTGTGAGTTCTGTGCCATGGGTTATTATATGAGAGGCAGGGGAGCTGCGGAGAGCAAGATACACACCTTGCCTCGATGATTGTGCCTCGTTTGTGTCATCGCAACGCCACGAAAGGATGGACGGAGACAACAGTGGCACTATCTAGATTTTACTCCTTCCTTTTTCTGTGATGCCTCAATCCCCTTGCAGGCTACGCAGCTGTACATACCAACCACCCCACATATCAACAGCCCGCCAACCTGCTCACGGCTGCCCCATCTGCTGAGCTTGCTGTGTTACCAAAATAAACAAAAATAGGACACAGCGGAGAAAAAAAATAGTGACGACAACAACAAGACCTAGAGCCTCTTTGATTCATGGAGACACCATGTTTATTTTTCCTTCGTTTTGTGTGTGCTTTTTTTTTTTTTACTTCTTGTCAACACAGTACAATAACATATCTACTTTACTCAGGGAATTTCAACCAAGTATTCGTTACCTGGCCAATCACAGTTAGACAATTATTGATTGATTCATCTATCTATTATACAATAAAGATTATTTTTTTTTTTAATGCCTTCCTCCCACTGACTTATTCATGGGTGATTTGCAAGGATGAAGTCGCTATGTAGTGACAGACGTTGACCTTGCATACATACTGGATATTCGGCCTGACTGTGGCACAGTGTGTTTGTGCTGGCCAGCTGTGTATATTACGTCTTCTGTGCTCGTCAGTGACAAGAAAGTTTCAAGGAAGGGGGAAGAACTCTGAACTTCTTTCCTTTGAACTGGATCATTTCGAGATAAAGGATTCTTGATGTGTGCTCTTATGGCTGGTGGTTCACCTTCAGCCGTCTGAAAGACCTGGATATTTGAACAGCTGTTTGCTGAATTTTCGGAACAATTATCCGTTGGACATGGATAACATCTATCAACTTGTGTCATCACTCTGTGCAGATTCACGGATGTAAATAGTATACAGAAATGAACTGCAAACTGTTTGTCATGGGTGTGAATAAAACAAAAAAAAGTTAGATTTTGATGTGGATACCTTTCCTAAGTGTTCCATAAACTTTCATGCCCTTTTTTTGCGCCTGTGGCGATAGAGAAACTTTTTGATGATAATTCACTGAATGATTGCCATGTCATTTGTTTATTATGTAAAGAACTTGCATTGTTTTAGTGTCTCCATCCTGCACTGTCATCACCATTATCATCACCACCATCATCTTCATCTATGTAGTTCTTCTGTATAGTTTTTATTCATTTTGACATTTCGCAGTGAGGTTTAGGGGATGTATGGTTCTAAAGCTCGACTTGGTGGGATTTGTGTGTATAATCCTTGGCAGTTGTCTTGTTGACTGTTTCATTCTGAAGATATCAAGATTTCGTGTGCTAACAGAAAGCCAAGACTTTTTTAGTTTAAACCTTTGAAGTTCTGTTACTGGACCACTGTATCGGACAGGTTTAGGGGATGTATGATTCTAAAATTCGACTTGGTGTGTAAAATCCTTGGCAGTTGCCCTGTTAACTGTTTCACAGAACGCCAAAATTTTTTAAGTTGAACCTTTGAAGTTCTGTTACTGGACCTCTGTACCAGGCAGTTAAGCTAGAATGGCATATCTTGCAGTGGGTCTTGAAGAAATTTGTTGACTACATATTGAGGACAAAATTTACTGGCTTATCTCTTTTCTTTACTTATCATAAAAAGTTCTGAGAAATGCAGTGTGATCCACGAGCCACTCGCTTAAAGTAAATTCTTTGCTTGATTTTTAACCGCTCTTGGCAGGCCTATTATTTTTTCCTCGCTGTGTCTTTGTATAGGTTAATGCGAGTGTTGTTTGAAGTCAATAAATTTTTTTTAGAGTGTCTGTCTGGGTCTAGTATTGCAGTGAGGAAGCGTAGGCAAAAAGTTGCATGATATAGTAAAGGGAACAATTTTGTGCTGGCTTGCACATGGGAGCATATGTTGGCAGTTTTAGGGGGAGGGGGAGCACCCCATTCCACAAGACACGTTATATAACTAACTGGATACAATAACTTTCTTACACATGAACCGAGAGAAAGAGGTGTATCTGTAGGCCCAAGCAGACTCCAGGTCTAGCTGGGCCAACAGGCCCAAATAGAGCTAGGGCTTTTTTTGTGGGTCGGGAAGGTATTTAGTTTCAACCAGACTTGACTGCAATGAGACGACCATTAAATGAAATACGTAAATGATATTGATACATAGTTAACTTGGCACCTAGAGAAACAGTCAACAGTATCACATTATTTTACTCAGATACAGCTTACAGTAGTAATTGTACATCTTAGAGTGCTATTGGTCAGTAAGAACAGTTTATGAACACTGCATATATAAATGATTAGTTGAATTTTTTTAAAAGAATTTGACAGAAGAAGCTATGGTAGTAGTTATGCTTTAGGTTTGGTAACATGAGGTGAATATTACCATATCCTTGTGATGGCTTGGAATTGATGACATCTTCTCAGTGGAATAGTCTAGAACTCTTGCTCCTCTTACCCCAGACTTTGTTTTTGTTGTTATTGTTTTAAACAGCTCATCCTTGTGTAATACTTGGGCACACATCTGACTGTCGTAGCATGTCTGCTGTGTTGCGCTACCCTCTGTGTGGTCTTTGTTGTTTTCTGCACTTGTTGGCATGCTTGTTTCCAGACAAAGAATATGAATGTTGGAGTTGAAATTTTGAAGATAAAAAAAAAAAGAAACAAAACTGTGATCGCTTTTGTTATTATTGCCTCCCATTTTTTCCTTCTTCTTTTTAATTTTTCTTTGTTTCTCTTTTTCTTTTATTTCTTGATATGACTTATGAACGCTTTTCTTTTCTTTTTTTGAGAAGAATATAAAATATATAAAAGGGTGTGTATTTCAGGAGACGCACATTTCTCTACATGCCTGGTTTTCATTGCCATGTCATTTACATTGACACTGAAGTCAGACTAACTAGCGCAGGATACAATAAGGTGTTAGATACAGTCATCAAGTACCAGCTTTAGCCCGACTTGTTTGTGAGAAAGCCAACAGCAGTAAATGTGTACGCATAAAATTGGCAAGTGCAGAAAAAAAAAAAAATGATAAAAACCTGAAATATTGCTTGTGCTTACATGTTTGTCTATTTAAAAATAAAATGCTGCAGGAATGGGCTAATCTCAAGCAGATTAAAATAGCAAGTGGTGTTGTAGTTGGCAATTTGGGCCAACTCATCTGTTTTTAGGTAAATGTAATGGAATGAACATTTTGTCTTTGTTGGAAAGTCCTCTTCTTTATGATCTGGCTGATATTCCATTTCAGTTCACAAGAATTGCTGAAACTAAAGCAGGTTTGAAGTATTCTGGACAAGTGTAGTTTGGGAAAAAAAAAAAAAGATGGGTTAGTTCAGTCTGACTAGCAGTTAGTAGAATAACTGTAAGCTTTGAAAAAGGAGGTAGTTGTTAACAGAGGTATCACCAGCGTCCTTTGAGCAGTGGTGCCACCTTTACTGTCATGAGAAAGATCAATGTTAAAATCAGCGGCTTGCTCTGTTCAAAGAGTTAAGTATTGGTTTCTTTAATAGGAGAGCATATATAAACGTGTTTTTTCGTAGGACTACAGACATCAATGTTGGCCATAATGAAAGGTGTTCTGTATGTTCTGTTCAGGTTTAGAGAAATTTTTGATATTTCACAAAAACAAAACAGACAGTTTCTCACAGCAATGGATGTGTGCATGCTTGAAAGTAGATAGGATGATTCCGATTTCCTCTTGCTTCATAGCTAGTAGATTTCAATGCAGAAATTTGTAAGGTTCTCATCTAGCTTGGCCAGAGTAACATCATGATGGAGCTGGTACCCAGGACAGACTAGGTCTGCAGCAGCAGTAAGTTATTGGAGAACCCAAAATGCTCAACCCATTTTGATCGGATATAGTAAAGATGCCTAATTCTTGTGCCCCAAACATAGCATCAACAAAAAAGAGTTTGAACACTGACTGTTTTGTCATTTATCTGCTCTCCAGAGTGCAGAAAAGGGTGAGGCTATGATGGTTAAAATGTCATATGGCTTGGTGAAATAGTTTTGTGTCCAAATTTTTCATCTGGAGAGTTTCTCACTGGGGGGAGTGGATAAGGAATGTGTGCTCACCATGGTGGTGAAAATAACATGAGAACGTATCTGTGGTTTCTTTAAAGCTGAGACATTCAGGGTCAAAATTTCCCCTTGTGACCTCAGGGTCAGCACATTCTTATTTCACCTGGTTGCAGGATTTATCAGGAGTAAGTAACTTGGATTCAAATTCTTTTGTTGTTTTTTTAATCTTTTTTTTTTTTTTTTGGAGGTCACTCTGTTAGTAGTAGTGAAGATGCCTGAAGAGAGGAAACTGCTGGGGTCAGAATAATTGTCAGGGAAAACCTTTCAGATTTGTGCAAGCATAGTAATTATTTGATATATGAGAGGTGATTTGTTCAAAGTCTGAGCCCTTTGTTTCCCATCGTATTGTAGATCTTTGTCTTTGAAGAGCAGGAACATGACCGATGTGTAAAGAAGTTGTTCTCATTTAAAACATCACCTTTGAATTCCTTTCATGTTTAGTGGTACTTGTGTCTGTTTCATCTACGATTATCCATCTGTTGTGGATCAGATCCGGTCCTCAGTAATTAGGGCAAGCATTTTAATATTATTACCAGGAATACCCTGGAACCATCTTCATGTCCTCATGACATATTATCCTGAGAAATTATGTTATATGCGTAATTTATTAGCAGCTCATAAGACATAAATTACATACATACTGAGAGTTTGTGGGGTTGTTGAATCAATGAATTCAGAATATGTGTATGATGTTTTGCCTCCAACATTTGAAGTCTGGATTGAGAATTGTGCGGCTGAATCTTCACAGACATCGTGTGTTGCAGTTTGATTTCAATGTCTCATTCATTCATTTTTCTTGAGAATTGTTTTATTTCCTTGGCATTGTTGTTATACTCTTGCAAATGTGATACAAAAAAAAAAAAAATTCATTACTTTTGTACATACTTCTGTTTTTTTTTTTTTTCTAAATGATGAACAGGTCTTTGGAGTATTTTACAGATCAAACATATATGATTGGTTGCTCTGATAATGTCATTTGCATTTTTTGTTTTTAGTCTTAGTATGTTATTCGAATATTTTTGGTTTTTCTCTTTAAAACCTAGTTTTATTGATCATGGTGGTGAGTGGAGTTAGTTTTACCCATCACTGAATTTATTGTTCATATTAAAAAGTTCTTCATTCCATTTGAAAATGTACATACATCGCTACACTAAGCGGACTTTCTTATGTGTGTATGCTGTGCTGTTCAAACTACAAATTAATGTCCTTAAGTTGTTCATGTCACTGTGATTGTTTGCAGAACGGCAGCGACAGGAACGTAGACACAGCCACTGACAGCTCATGTTGCAAGAATGCATGGCCACAACCATGTATATCAGTCATGTCCAGAACAAGTTGTTTTCAATTTCACTTTTTTGCCTCTGTGCCTAAATTAAATGATCCATATCTCAAGTTAACTTACTTTTCAATTGTTGTTATCTGTTCAGAGTTAATTACTCTAGCCAATACTTTTTTCACAGTGAGAACTCATTTATCAAAATTTTAAGCAGTTTGAAAATGCAAACGACTGAAAACACTCAAGCCGAAGAGCAGGAGTATTGATGGCATCATTTTCAGAATGTAAAGTTCTATTACAAGGTGTGTTTGTATTGACACAGGCAGTTCTGTGCATATTTACAAAAACACGTGGGACTGAGAACTGAGTCTTTTGTTTGAACTTGCATGGCCGAGGTGATTTATACGTGTGCGGACATGTATGACTGTCATGGGCACAGAGAAAAATAAAAAAATCTGTGCCTGTCAGATTTCCGTCACACAAAGGTTTCTGAACACAGAAAATTGTGAGCTCAGTTCTATGTTGCCCTATGTCCATTTTTCACTTTTTGAGGAAATTGATGAGTTATGTTTTAGCAACTGTTTTTGTACATAGGAGATAGGACAAAATGATTTTAAACTTATACCTGTTTGGGCACGTGATTGGTGAAATGACTACAGTATATGGTAGATTTACTATCCCTTTTTCACATGACATATTTATCTCCAAATCGCCCAAAATGGAGATAGGACAACAAAGAACTGAGCTCGCGAAATTCAGATGGATACGAATGAATGCATCCCTCAGCACAATTACTTTTTCTAAACGCGCTTAGAAAACACACCAAGCAATATGACCGTATGTAGTCAAAAGTTGTATGTTAGGTTCAGAAAAATATCTTAGAATTCAGAGAAAGCAAATTGTTAATAGCAGGATACTTGCATTTTTTATTTCTTTTTTCTTAGGAGGGAGATGATAAAAAAAAAAAAAAAACTGCCAGTCTTCTTATCCATTTATTGGTAATGGATTAGAAACTGTGTCTTGGAGTAAAAAATCTGATATTGCACATGGTAGTTTTTTTTTCCTTTCTCAGTAGGATTGTTTTTTCATAAAATAAAAAGAAAAAAAAAATGCTATAGTTTTATTTTGTAAGTTTGATTACCAAACAGCCAGTTATAAATAGAATTGCCTTATAAACCTCCTATCCCAAATCTTCAGAGGCAGCTCTCGTGGAGAAAAAAAAAACTGATTAATTTTATTGTTGTCAGTATGAAAGAACATTGTAAGTGAGCATGAAAGATTGTAAATCTGGTCGTCAAATAGGACAGCAGGTGTGAAATAGACCAATTTTTTTTCTTCTTTGCTTTTTCTAGGGGGGGAATTTAAAATTTTTTTTTTTTTTTAATTAATGAAATATTGATCTCCAAACTCTCACGTCTTGGCACAGGAACAGATGAGAAGAAATAGCTAGTGGTAGATTGTTCCCACCTTGTGGCTGGAATGTAGATCTCTGATGACTTTTCAAGCCTCATTAAATGGCATATCTTTTCATTTTAACCTTTTGTAGCCGCCTCATGTGCCAAATTGAAATACTGGTACTCTGTTGTTCAGACAGTGGTTAATGGTTAATCTTGCAAACAAAGCTGAATCCAAATTCTACAGACATAGATCTGAAGATAAATTCTCATTGATTTTTCTGTCTTGATAATTTACATATCATCTGTTCTTGTCAAGGCCTGGAGAGTCTATGCATGTACTTGCATGTACTACATGTAAATGAAAAAACAGTTGTTAAGGGCTTCAGGAGAGTGGCAAATTTTTGTATCAGAAAAATTCTGCTGAATGTGCATACCCAAGATACGGCACATTTCCATCAGTTTTTTTCTGCAGTTTGCAAATTCATTGGACAAGTTACACGTACTTTCTAGCTGTGGACAGTTTTCCTATTGAAACTTGCAATGATCATTTGAATGAGACAAAAATTATTTCTCACTGCCTTGTACATCTGTCTTAGATGTCTAGCATAGTGTCCCTTCTTTCAGGGGAAGAGGAAATAAAGAAAAAAAGAAGAAAAACAACAACCAAACATGTTTTTGGATGTTTTCACCCAGCTAGGAAAAGTTATGAAAAGGTGTTGTTAGATGCTCATTGTCAGGCTTTGAGATCAATGGGAGTTTTAATTTGGATTTCTTATCACACATATATGTACTTTTTTTTTTTTTTTTTAACCTGAGAAAGAAAGTTCAGCTGAGCTGGAGAAGTTTGTTTACCTGAAGGAATGCCCTCTTACCTAACATACTCAGGGATGGATGTTTGGTCTGTGCCTTGGGACATTATAGAGTTCTGTTTTTGTGTGTGTGTGTGTGTGTGCGTGTGTGTGTGTTTGTTCTGCATGTGAACAAGATTTCATCATAGGCAGTTCTGAAATCAGACAAGTCCGCGAACTGCTTATGGGCAGTCACCTAGGCATCCCTATACCAGGCCGAACACCCGTGGTAGGCATTGAAGGCTGACTGTTAACATCACCAAATTTGAACCGCCGTGACAAAACCAGCAATAAGTGGCCAAATTGTTGACCTAACACAGTTTTATTCATACAAATCATAACTTGGCAAAAATAAGACACAAATTAGTTTATAAAGATCAGTGACATGAAAACATTAAATATGAGGAATATATCAGACATTTATAACATGAGCCAAATTAAGAAATAGCCAAATTAAGAAAAGGCTGCCAAATCTGTGAGCACCGTGCTTGCTGAGTTCAACAAGAATCATCCGATCTGAGTTTTGCTCACCGAAGATTCGTCGTCTTAGAATGAAAGTGTCCAGACTGCATGATAAAGTTGTTGCAGTTAGAACAGTTTAATTCTTGGACCATGATTTGTCGCCAGCCTTCAATGGATCCAGTTATCTGGCCTGTTTATAGGGACACCTAGGCGGTCATTCATAGGTCTTGTACTTAAAAAAAAGTCATTCACCCCTGTCAATGGCTGAAGGCTGACAGTGCTCAATGGTCACTTTGCCCCCCCGTATATTTTGAATTTTAATGAAAAAAAAAAAAAATGTTTTACTCAAATGGCCAGCCTTTTTTTTTTTTTTTTGTTCATTTGTTTTTAATAGCATAACATTGTTACCAATGCTGTGAAAATGTTGACTTTATACATTGCTCTTTTTTTTTTTTTTTTTCTTAAAAGGGAGAAAATGTGCAAGAGATACAATTACATATATTATTTTTCCTCTGTAGTTGAGAAAAACTTTGGCATGTTTTGAAAGATTGATATGACAGTGTGTTTGTGTGTGTAGCAGTAGCTTCGTCAGTAAGTTTTTTTTTCTTTTTGAGCATTCTCACAAACCCCTTTTGGTAGAGAAGTACAGTAAGGTGTGTACAGTTCTCATTTGGTTGTTGGTTTGTGGGGCAGGTCATGCACGTTGATGTGAGCTGGAGAGACAAAGAATTAAAAAGAAAATCAAACAACAAACTAATAAGTAGAAAAAGTACAGACTAGTTGCCATCAGGTGATTGAAATAGACTCGATAATTTGTTGGGAACACATTTTCCTTTTTAACCAATCAAACTGCATCATTTGATTTGTTTCTTGAGATTGGATTAGATCTTAAAAATTCTAGGCCTAAATTCTAGATTCCAGAAGGGAGGTATCCACTCTGATCCCAGCCAAGTATTTCAGAATTAGGGATAGATATATGGTCAAAGATAGAATTAGGCTGAGATGTGTATAGAATACCCAAGAACATTTAGTGATGATTTTAAGAACAGGTAACTATACACTATTGAAATTATTTTGACCCTCTCCCCAATCCCCCCTTCCCCGGGGTGAAACTTAGTTAAATCTTGAGAAAGAAGCTATAGGGTAGATAATGCTTTCAAACTGCGATTTTTAATCTGTTTTTCTAAAATAGTGGAATTTGCTTTAAAAAAAAAAAAAAAATTTTAAAAAGGGACAGGAAGATAAAAGTGTTACAATATGTGACTGCCAACTGATAAGATGAATTCGATTTTACAGAACAATATAGTTTTAAGTGAGAGAACAGTTGAAACTCTAGTACATGTAGAAGAAATGGAATATTCATCTTGAAGAAGATTCATATGACAGTAGCTTTCATTCACCAGAGAAGAGTAAGAACATCTTTAGTTCTCCCCAGGATGTTAAAAGAAGGGGGGGGGGGGGGGGGGGGGGGGGGGGGGGGGGGGGGAGGGGGGGGGGGGGGG
>JBCAUA010660225.1:0-15675 GCA_038406235.1 Peronia verruculata
TCGATGGAAGAGTAGGCCTGAGTGCCGCTGTGGGGGCAAAATTTCCAAATTCCAAATTTCTACCCACAAATTTCTCAACAAAAATTGACAACTTCTAAGAGCCGAGATAATCCTATCTCTTAGGATTGAAAGGCTTAAGAAAAACAAACATGAGTACTGTAGATCTTCTATCATAAGAAAGTTAGTGACAGGTGACAAGTATTTGTAAGTGATGGGGCTAGTTCATCCAGATTTGAAACAATGGTCTCATCACAGTGGAGGATTTATGCTAACAAGGTGTGAGAGTTCATCTTCAATATGAACAACCAAATATTTCTTCTTCAGAGATATCCCTCGGCAATTAGACAGTAAATATTACAGATAGAGCAATTTGAGTGGAGGCTATTCAAAAAGGCAATATATACATGCTTACAGAAGCAGAATATTTACTTGGACACAAACGAAGCAAATTTTCATGTAAAATGTTCTGACGAATGATAAATGCAGCTTGGATCAAAAGTGACAGAATGAGCAACAGATGGTATAGTCAGAATTTAGCTAAGATGGCTGAATACAAAAAGTTTATCTGAATACATGATCCTGTTTACAAAAAACAGTTCTACTGGTTGATCAATATTAGGCTAATGATGTAATTTGCTATTTGGGTGACAGAAATCATGTCACACTTAATGATGAGCATAATGTTCACACTTCCAAGACTCCTGTGTAAAGCATACTGGAGAAAGCTGATGAATAGGAAATGGGACACTTTTCTGGAAAGGACAGTAAATATATCTAGGTGTTTCTAATAGTCTGCTATTCAGACTGCTCAGTTCTGAAGGGAGAACAAAATGTGTCATTTACTTTTCAAAGAAAATGGATTTTGCATGGTGTCTCCCCTTTTATGGACAGTTTCTGGTAATCAAAAATTTGGCAGTTCTAACTTAATCAGTACTGTTTAACTTACTTAGTCACCATTTTCAAGTTCTCATTTTCCTAGAATCTGCAATTTTAAATTTTTTTTTCTTTAAATATAACTTAGTCTCTCGAAACAGTCTACAGTATCCGACAACACAAACAACTTGAATGATGTTAAATTTTCTCTACCAACCATTTAAAAATCCTTAAATTGTTTAGAAACACCAATAAATCTAGGATTAAGTTTGTTCACACCATGCACTTTAAACTGCAACAGAACACAAACCTTCAGTTAAACACTGTACTATACTGAGGCCTGAAATAATTTCAGTTCATGTTCCCTCTTTGTTATTTTGTAAAGCTGCATGGTATATCAATATGATAAGCGTGAAATGAAAGCCTAGAAATGAATGTAACATCAAATGATTGGCAACTTGTACATTTAAAATTGACCATGATTATGTCATGTTTTAATATATTTTAATGGGCTATATGTAGTTCCAAGTCAGGGTGACATTTTTGTAGAATTATGGCATCCTTGTTGTGGAGTTTAGTGACCTATTGACCTAGTGTAGACAGTGGCACCTTTCTCAGTTGCTTTTCTTTGAATGACATAGTTTGTACAGGGGGGAAGAAAAAGTAGATTTTCCTGATTCAGAACGCCATTGCATGAGCAGGGCCCATCATAAAGGTTCTGTAGTCTACTATGAAATCCGCATTCTTCTTTTTATCTCTTGTCCTTAAAACATCTTCCATGATAATAAAGTATGGCTTTTCTTTACTGAAATTTCACAAGAGATAGATCTACATCTACTTATAAATTGTAAAGGTGTTTCATGTGGAAGTGAAAATCTATCAACTTTAAATATCAAACACACAATTAAAATGAAAATAGAATTTAAGTTTTAAAAATCTAAAGAAAAAGAAAAACAGGCTAAGGAGAAAAAATGACTCATGCATCAAACTCCAATCTTTCTTATGTACAGAAAAATGCCATGCTCCTATATGGTGAGAATGTCACAGCAATCAGTCTAAAGGTCAGAGGTCAGTATGAGGTTAAAAGGTCACCTGCTCAAGCTCCTCCTCCAGCTGAGACACCCGGGTCACCAGTTGGCGGTTCTGGTTTTGCGTAGTGTTGAGTTCCTCCGTCAGTTCCTGCGTGTGCAGCAGGGATTTGGCTAAGCTCTTCTTCAGGCTATCTTTGTCTTTCTCCACCAAGGATTTCTCCTACCAAAAGAATATTACATGTGCACTTTAATTGGAGGACCTCATAGAGTCTGCTGCCACTTCAGCTTCAATGATGTTAGATGGCTATAAATGCCTGTGAACTAGACAAGGCATTGTCCATATATAATCTTCGATCAAAGATAACATGTGGATTAGTTTGTTTTTTTCTAAACTGCAAGCTGAATTTTAATTTGTTTTTGACAGTTTCTGACAAGGTATGGGCTGTACATCAATTTTTATCAAGTTCTGGAAATTAATTTAAGAAAATATCTTTTTTGTGTCAACTATATCATCTCAGATTTCTATGCATCTTTATTTCGCATATCTTATCTGTGTATATTTCAACATATTTCTGCCATTATTTTAACTATTTCTAAATATTTAACAATGGGAAATCTGCCAGTACTCTTACTCTCAAATGCCAAAATTGCACATTTCTTCTCAACGCAGACTCAAGTTACTACCTCTACTACTTACTTCCTATATCACTTTACGTGCTTTTCTTGCTGTATATTTCTAACTGTGTGATTTTTAACAGCAACTGACTGCCCTCTGTGTAAAAGTATATAATCATACACATCTTCACATATTTTTCAATAGGTCAATGATGCCTTTTTTGATACAATGCAGTTGATATCATGCCATTACATACAAACCTGGCTTTGCCAGTTTTCCACTGAGGCACAACACTTCTTTTTGTGTGAGAAACACTTTACCTTAATGACTGTCTCCAGCTTTTCCTCCAGCCTGTGATGTTTGGACAACAACTGGTCAATCTCACTCCTCTTTACTGTCATCTCTTTCTGAATCTTGTCAGCAAACTTGACCGCTGCACACAGACAAAGGGACACCATTAATGGCATTATTTTCTGTTAAAGAAAAATTTCTTCATTTAAAAGGGTAAATATAAATCAATGAATCCCAGAACAAACAAGACAACGAGATTTATTTTGTTTGTATGACTGTGTGAAACAGATGGCGAAAACTAACTCTTTGAAACATTCCATTATCTCGATTGCAGCACGAACAAACCTGGTAGTTACTAGAATTTCTGTAAGGAAGGAATGACCATTAAAACATGTCTTTCAAGTTCTTACCATTTCTGATGGCAGATCACAGCACCACAGTTATAAATGCACTCTTGCCATATACTGCTTCTTTTGTGGCAGTCAAGTTTGCTTCACTGACATCTTACCATTACCAGTGATACTACTGAACAAGGTTAAAAAATAAAGTTGAAGTGTACCAACTCCCATGCCTTGATAATTTACTTTCAGTGACAGTCACAAAAAATTATTGGTAAGGCAACAGTGTATCTGCTGGTTTGATTTTTTTTGTTTTGTATCTTACGACCCTACACGGGTAACTTAGAAATAATATATCTCTGTCCTTTATGTGTTATCAGTAATTAAGATTCAAAACTTGCACCCAAACTAAGCAAGCAATGAATTTTCACTGTCTAATGATCTCTCAAAGTTCATCAAATTCTGCTAACAGCAAGGGCAGGTGCACCAGCATCCTGACAGTCACTGACCTTTATGGTCTATCATGTCCCGACTTCTCAGTGCTTTCTGTGACAACCGATACTCTTGCTCTGACTCTGAAAAATGAAACACAACTTTAGCAAAGATAACAGTATGGAACATAGCCATCTATAATATCTCTGCTAACAATTTATTTTACATGGGAAAGATAAAATTATCTTATCTTGTATATTCCTACAAGTTATATTGATCTCATACAACTTTTACAGTTCACTGCTTATAGCAACAATGAGACAGCCCAAAAATGTAATCAAAATGGTAATTTGCCCAGCAACAATAATTGAAGGAATTTATTTTGATTTCTTCTCATTAAAATGTGCCGGATGCTATGTCACTCAGGAGTAGATCAAAATAGATCATATTTTGATTTCATCAATGACAATCACAATTATTTCACTAACCTTTCAGTTTGGTCTGCAGTTTATTGACCTCCTTATTGCGAATAGCTTTGATCCTTGCCAGCTCTTTTTTCAGGACATCTTTACTGGATACCAGGTTAGCTACCTCAGTCCTGCTCTCTTTCAGTTCTTTAAAAATGCTGTCTCTCTCTTGTTGCATTTGATCCAACTCATGGCTCTGTATTATAGAGACAACATACAACAATACTGAACACTATATACAGTCTATAGTACTCTCCACCTAGTTCATTGTGTTTGCCCTCAATAGCTCAATTCTCCAACTTGCTTAACCAAATTTTTCAGTCCAATACATTTTTACTAATTATTTTTCAAGGTTTAATTGAATGAGAAATTATTTTCATATCTCAGTAAAACACACACTCAGTAAAATTTGAATATGGAAAAGTCCTAGATGAAGGGATTTCTTCATCAGAAATAAAAAACAAGGTACAAAAATGATCATAACATAAACAGTGAGCATTTGAAATTGCCTCTACATGTAAGGTTTATATGTAAAATCTTGAAACTATTTTTTTCCAACAGAACTTCAGCTACTTGAATACACATGTTGGCTATACCTGCTTAACATAACCAAACACAGGAAAGAAAACAAAGTCATACCCACTATGCCTGGGGCCTGAACTACTGGATGAAAATCATTTGGTTAAAGTGAAGGCAGATGTAAATGTGGGGTTTCAAAGAGAATGTGAGGGGATGTGTGATATATTTGTTTAAAGATTATGGGTTTTACATGTGATAAGATAGTCTGAAGTTTTATTTTAATCAGTGCTTCTCCAGAAGTGATTCCAGATGCTAAATCTAAAGAGTTTATCTTATGAATAGAATTACTATATGATATATTTGAGTTTAAGTTTTTATTTATTAGAGCTTCAGTGCATTGATGGGTACATTGTGCCAAACAGCGTCAACAATAATCAGGCATAAAAATGTGTAGAATAATGATGTGGAATTGCTTCTGAGAGCTGAGAGAACCACTGATGAAGATTCACCAGCACAGCTTTTCTTACCTTGGCTGCCAGTTCTTCTGTGACCCTCAACCTTTCATCTTCCAGATCTCGGATTCTCTTGTCCTTAGTCTTCAACTTCCTGTTCAAGGACTCCTGGGATGCCTTTATCTCCTCCACAGCTGCTGTCTTATCTGCCAGGGCAGCCGCCAATTTCTCCCGCTCCTCTCGTATATTGTCACTAGCTTTTGTGTTGACCTATTTGAAAAAAAAAGAAAAAAAAAAATTGTCCATGAACTATAATACATTAACTTTCGGAAAGCCGTAGCGGGACAGAGTCACTATGAATTCAATGACAGAGTATTTATCTCAATTAGAATTTAAACTGCATATCTCGATGTGAGTTCCGTTATCAATTTTAAATGAAAGTTTGGTCATTTTCATTTTTATTGGATTAAAAACAAAATGTGACAAATCAATTTATTGCTAAACTTTATTTCTATCACCAATTTTGTACTTTGCTGTTCTGGCAGTTTTCTTGATCAGTGATGTCCTAAAATAATTCTTGTATCAATCAGTGATAACACCACTGACCTCCATCAACTGGTTGATACTACTTGACTGTTGTCTGAATGTGTTCAATATTTTCTCTTTTTCATCCAGTTGCACTCTCAGTCTATCCACCGAGATCTTCAGCTCGGTCAGCTCGTCTGACTTCTGATCTGCCAGCTGCATGTAGTGATCTTTGTCTCTCCGCAGTCGGTCCAGATCCCCGCGATTGTCTCCCAGCATCAACGTCAGCTCGTTCTTCTCTGCCAGAGCTGATTCCATTTGTGATCTGATAGAAGACACAGAGAATGAAGGACACATGATTTACCTTCTGTCTTTTTCTTTTTTTCTTTAAACCATTTAGAGATATGGAAATCTCACCTCAAAATCTGCATTCTTTCTCTGCTTGAATGAAAAACCTTTTGTACTCAGAAAGAAAAAAATCTCTTTCAGAATAAGCTGTTGACTTAATCAGTACCAAAAATGAAAAGTCCTTCTAATATCAGTCTATATGTACTTGTGCTTATCTTTGTACACAACCAGGTCAGCTTAGTGTGAATTGGTGTCTTGAAAGATTTCCTGGAAACTGAAAAGTTCCAACAGCACAATTTCATATCTTCAATGACAGGAGCACTGAGAGTGACTGAGAATATGCAGACATGAACTTTGACCTTTTTCCATAACCAAAAAAGGTATCAGGATAATATTCAGAGTGTCTGAGAATGGATTGCAATTTATTTGTGATCTGTTTACGCCATCTCTTTGGTCAATCTAATTTGTTGAAGTTGTAAACAGTTAACTTTAAGTTTGGATGACAGACTCCATTTGTTTAGAGATTTCACATGAAAGAGGGCTGTTTGATACACTTAATGAGAGAGAAATATTAAAGAGAATCAAAATCTATAGTTCTTCTATGTCTCATATTTGCCTCGCTTTCTCCAGTTTGTCCGTCAGTTCATGCACTTGTGACCTCAGAGTGTCCATCTCACTCTTGGCCAGATGCTGGTCAACTGTAACCTTGTTGCACTTCTCTGTCATGGTTGCCAGTTGGGCTGACAGTGTTTTGATTTGATCTAAGTAGCGTTCTCTCTCCAGCTTTTCAGCACTGGCCACCTGATAAATGCCAGAAAAGAATTGCTATCATAGTCATCCTATACCTCATGATAAACCACTATAGTTTTGACTGATGAAGAGAAATTGTCTTCATTACATCAAGGACAAACCTTGCTCAATTCTGAAGATCATTTGGAGACCTAAAACAGGATTATAACATTGTTCCAACAATATCTAATTACTCAAAATAGGCGTCAAAACAGATTTATTTTATGGGAATTATACTGTGCTATTTGTTTCCCATTGTATAATTTCAAAACTGCCATTGATGTACAATACATGTTCATTAAAAATAAGGGCATTAAATTTGAATCTATTGACTCCATTTTCAAATGTTCTAAGCAATGTCAAATCCACGGAATGTCCAAGGATGAATGAAAGACAGATCTCTTTTTAGCCATGTAATGTCATACCTTGTCCAGAACCTGAACACTGCACTCCTGCTTAACCACTTCTAACATCCTCTCTAGACGGTCCACATCTCCCTGTTTGTTGGTCACCTGAATCTCCATGTTCATGATCTGGGACCTCAGTTCTTCCTCACGATGGCGCTGCTGCTGTACACGGTCTCGTTCAGTTTCCAGGTCACTCTCACAGCGTGTCACCTGGGACTGACAACATTAAAGAATAACATGAAAACAAATACACATATGTTGCCTGAGTCACAGATACATTATCAAATAAACATTTTGGACTACCCCCCTTATAGCTAAAGTGACAAATATTTCCTACTGATTTCTTAAACATTACTGGTTATTTGTTACAAACAAAATGAAAAAAACCAAAAAACTCTAAGACACAAAAAGAGCTAAACAACTCTGCTAACTATGTCTTGATTCTCACAGCCATAAAATGTGAAATACAATAACTAACACCTATGTGACATTGGCTCCACACTGTGAACCAACCACTTACTTGCAGATCTTCAAGTCGAGATTCTACAGCTGCCTGGTTGCGGATCAACTCATTCTTCTCTGTCTTTGTCTCTACAAGTTCTTTCTGCACTTCATCCAGACTAGCCTCTAATGCCTGGCGCTACGGATATAGGGCGAGTACCTTACTGAGACTGGCAAAAAGTGGCATACAATATATCGCCACCATCATAACCCAATTTCCCATGATATTTTTGTAGTGTTTTAAATCAACAACATTCTGAGCTGCAAATGGACCATATGTCAATGGGCAAAAATTCTAAGGCTCATCTACAATAGAAAACAAGCAAAAGTTAAATTTTTTCATTTACCTTTGACTCAGGCAAAATGAGTTCACAGAGCAAGTTTATTAAAACCATTAATCATGACATGGGCAATTGAGTTAATACCATGACAATATAAAATATCTACTCACAACAATGATTCCACTGATAGAACAACAAAAAAAAAAAAATGACAAAAGTATTATTGCTATCACTGAACGACATTATTTTAATTAACATTATTTTTCCTCAGCTTGCTTCCAGATGTACATGTACACCATTACTATTATTCTTCAACACCAGGGGTCAAATATCAAAACATATTTAAAGCAAATTTCTTCAACAGAATATTAAATTGAGATAGCGTTCCATGTAGAAAGCAATATAGATAGTAAGGATTACACTGACACAGGAGAGAAAGATGAAATCAATTGTGACTTCTTCAACCATGCCGTAAACATTTAAAAGAGTATAAAATCATCAGCTAATACACTGAATATATACATAACTCATGAACTTAGAGAGAATGTAATGTGCAAATTATGTGATAGCACTAAAATATAACAGTGATGTGCAAGGTCAGAGTGTTGTAAAAACTAAAAATTTACTAAAAGGTGAATCAAACCGTGATACTGTTGTTCTATTCTTAATAGGTCTAGTATACTGTGAAACTCAGTTACTTCTCACAATGTTTTTGTATTTAAAGAAAAGACAGATACTTTTTTTCTATCTACACCAAAAAAAAACAGGATAAAACATTTGCTGAAAAGATTATGAAAGTGCTCTCATACCTTGATTCTTTTCTGACAAAAAAAAAAAAAAAATTCACTGAAATTCTTATTCATTGTTCTCCAGCATTCATCAGTAGGCCCCACATAACTAACTGAATGGGCAAAAACTTCTACAGAACAATATTTTGTTAATGAATATTGAATGAACCATAAATCCACATATTAATAACATATAACAACATACACATGTGGTAATATATATATTACTATAATTATTGTTTCTATTATAATCAGTCTTTAGAGTCTGGATTATTCATGTTATCCAGAATACTGGAAACAGAATAATCCACAGGAAGAAAGCTCAAAAGCTAAAAAAAAACAGGAAAGAAGGATTTTGTTGTTGTTGTTGTTGTTACTACCTAGTAGATTGACTGATTGTTGCTCTAATCCCACCACCATTATAAAAATGTGAAATAAACACAAGTTAATGTTAGTACACATCTGGGACAGCACACAATATACTGTGACTATGCTAAGAAACATGGTCCCTTTCATGGTCTGGTTTATGCCCATATTTAACGTTGGGACTGTGTATGAGTGTTAACTGGAAACACAACATATGTCAAATAATTATGAGATGTGACAGGATGAAATCAGACTCTCATCAAATTTTGAGCACATGAAGTTATTGGTATCTCTGTGAAAATAATTCATTCATTTTCTGTATGTAAAAGTTTTATTCTACCTTAGTTAAAATTCGAAATATTGGAAAGTAAAGACAATGAGGATGCCCCATAACTGCAGCTGAATTTAGTTAGAAAACGGCTGATCACTTTTGTTAATCCTGACTAGGCCATGCCTCTTAATTACAATTTTTGGGCTTTTACTCAATTTGTTTCAACAAAATCAACTCCGAAATGCATTTCTAGATTGATATTGAAGGATGCTATGAAGAAAAAAAGAACTGCGTTAAAAATCCTTGACGGTTGAAAAGTGACCTCAGTTTGATGAGAGCCTGATTTCATCATGTTGCAACTCACATGTTTTGCTACAGAACCATTTTTTTCTGATGCTGCAGAAAAGTGTCCAATTTGAGCCTGTGAAACCCTTATCTCGTGAACGCCTCCCTCTGATGTGAAAGTTTGAGTCTCTCAACCTTCTAAAGATGAAATTACTTGTGTTGGAACAATACGTTGTTTTTCTCATTGGCTTTCAATAATGTAAGGATATCCTAAGGCACATAAGAATTATAATATTACTATGGTGTTTCACATCTATACATTCCAATATGAACACAACTACTTCTACTGGGCGTGGCAAAGCAAGTGCAGTTTGCCTCTGACTAAACATTTTCACTTGAACTAAGCCTTTATGTGTACTAGAAGAGTATGTTTGAGGTCATTTTCATTTTCCGTATCAAACACTTGTCTAGCAGAGGAATATGTAACACAACTTGAGCAAACAATTATTTCATCATACAACTGGTCAAAACTCATATGCAGGCACTGAATATGGTAGACAAAGTAAGTATTTTTCAGACAAAATGATGACTGCTCAAATTGTGTTTCAGAACCTTTAAATGCAAAATATCTTTTCTTACTAGAGAATATACCATATATAAAAGACTATGTCATAACTATTATCCATCTGCAACACATAAGGGACCATTACGTCTCAAACATGGCAAAACTAGGCATCTCTACAACTAAGATGTGAGCTATTTGGTGCATTCATTACATGATTCCTGTCAGTTGTCCACATCTGTGTTGGTGTCCATTTAAGTCTCTTTGACTTTTATAATCTTTTTGGATTTGCACTATTCCATTATCTAGATAATTAACACATTTCCTAGGACTGGTACTAAAAACAGGTATTGCTTTGCTGTGTATGTTTGTATCGGCATCTAATATGAGACACTCTAGTCTAAGTGAATATTAATTAAAAACATGTTTTGATTGTTACAAATATTCTAATACCAATGCACTTACAAAGAGTATTACAAGAGTTACAGTTACAAAAAAAAAAAAAAAAAGAAAGAAATATTTAATAAATATTGTTTAAGGATATGCATCAAGTCATAATTATTCATACGCTATATGCAAAAGCTCATTAAGTAAAATAATGACGCCTGTACACATGTTGCAATTCAATGAACCAAATTCTGAAACAGACCTTGTATTCATAATTTCCAACAAATTATTTATAAACATATCTGACCTCACACATTAAATCTCTGCTCACTTCTGTTTGACAAAATCATATCATCTGTATCAGTGCATGTATTTGGCATACAACACACTGAAAAACTAAAATTTCTTTATGGCAGACTGCCAACGTGTTCTGCAACAATAACATAAAGCTTAATGCATCCTCTAGAATACAGTTTAGCTACAGAAGAAAAACAAAAGAACAAACTCGTACATGGGAGTAAAGCTCCAACATCCACAATTTTTGTAGGATCATTAATTTGTCATAGTTAAATAGCCATCCATCAAAATGCCCCATCATAATCTTTGGTAGTGATGAAATCTTGTAACGCGCGGTGATAATCTAATTAAATCTAATTCTGATCTGTGTCTGCTAAACTCATTTTGGCTAACATTTGTTAAAATGGTAAAATAATTCAGACGTACATCAAGCCCACCAAGTATGCACGAGCAAGAAACCAGGGTCTAGAGATGACCACTGATAAAACATTATCTGCATCTTTTAAAGTTCTTTCATTCATCATCAGAGCATTAATATTTGTTATAACGATAAGTCACATATTCAGTCAGCCACCAAGTCTATGCAAGGAGAGGTCAGAGAGGTCAGGTCAGGATCTATAGCTAGCCATGTCCACAACATACAGGGTGTAAGATGTTAAGGGAACACAATTGAGGGATTTCACTTGGGTCTTGAGGAAAATCAGGAGAAAGTTTTATGTAGCTCTCCATTTCTTAATTCAAATGTGAACCAAACCTTCTGTGTCTATTTTAAGGGTAAAATATTTCATCCGTATATATACCAAACAAAGAGTGTAGAAATCTACTGATAAAGGTAACGTTATGTGGCAAATTTATCACATTTGCCATTCTGAATAATAATTAGACAGTAATTCATTATCTTTGACTTAAAGCCTATTAGAAATGCAAATTAATTTACTGAGTCTGATACTAAACACAAAATCCATTAAAATAAAAAAAAAATAAAACAAAACAAACAAAAAAATGTTTAAAAATCAATGCCTATCTTAGTATTTCATCTCTAGAATAAAGAACAAAATATTTGGCTCGTATGGGTTGTGAAACATGTTCTCTATGAAAAAAATGGAAAATTAAACAATGAGATAGTCTCTCTCTCCTTTCCACCTTTTGAATGTACATTAAAATATTATTTCCATATGAAGGGATTTGATATTTTGGTCTTTTTTTAATCATGGAATGAAGGCTCCAAAACTAAAAGATGACAACAGACTAAAAAAATGTGTATTTTCTTCTGTAAGTAAATTATATCAAAACTTTCTCTGGACTTTCTTGGTTGGGAGAGGGGGGGGGGGGGTGAGGGAAAGCATAGGAGAGATAGGGTGGGGACGGGAGCATAAGATAGATGGGATAATTGGGGGAGATTACAACTGTTGTTACAACATGTGAGAGAGTAAGACTTGTAAACAGCATTTACCAGTCGCTCAGTGGCAACCTGATCATGTTTTGCCTCAATCAGCTGCAAAGTTCAGATAGTCAGGAGTTCATACAGATGTGCACACACAGGTGAGAGATGAACAATACTGTACATTGTTGGTGCTCATAAATTACAATATGATTATGAATATCAAAGTCAGTAGACACAAGAATTAGTGCAGGAAAGGACATAGTAAGAAAAAAAAAAATGAAGATATATATATATGAAGTAAATAAATTATCAAATTTTTTATGCCTATTTCATTATGGCCTAACTTGCTATATGGATGCAATATTGTACAAAAGCTTGCTATAGTATAGAGAAATAAACAAAAGTCTACTTCAAATTCTACTGCTTTCCTCAAGATTGCAAAGCTCGCAATATGGGATAATAAAATAAATCTCAACTCTGACACTTTTTTCAAGATTGTGAGAAAAGCTTGTAACATGGAATAAGTGAATAACTAAATAGATCACAAATTCTAAAGCTTTTTTCAAGACTATAAAGCTTGCTCTTTGGAGTAAATAAATGTATCTCAAATTCTAATGCTTTCTCTGGGGTTGTACAGCTTGCAAAAGCAAGAATGGTCAGTAATAGGGAGATATACTGCATAGAAAGGTATTGGATATTCACAGGAGAACAGACCAACATTTGCTTGATAGGGGAGTGATCAGCAGAATACATTTGAAATGATTGGGAATGGCTTCACTAAGTCTCTGTATAAATTGCATGACTGATAGAACAAAACAATACAATGCTGCCATGTATTACTCATAAAACCAAAAACAAAACAAACAGACAAACGGGTGTTCTAAAGTTTACACACTTTTTTTTTTTTTAAACACAGTGAGTTCTTATATCTTAATTAATGACTGGATGAATGCAGTTATATGATATGAATAAACAGAATCCTATTTAATTATCTAAACTAAAACATGCATTTCATAACATGCCATCATGTGAGTAAACTACAGACACTCACTATGTAATCACACCAGTGAAAGTGCATGTGCTAGTATTGACTAGTTATTCATCCTTCCACTACTACTACAGTTTCATCATTACAAGCTCAAACCACTATAACAATGTTATTGTTTCAACAAATCTCATTTTCTACAAACAACTCCAACTGCTAAATTCAGTCTATTTGTTTATCAAATAATTATGGTCCATGCTCTCAAATTTCCCAAGGCCATGCATAAAATCTAAGGTCAAGACCCATGCTGAGAAAAAGACTTTCAAGAAAAGAGTCACCTGTTGCTAAAGCCCTTATAGCGACAAATGAGAAAACTGTTTGATTTCTACACAAGTTTCTACCCCACACGCTGTCTTACCTTCTCCTGGAAAGCTGCCCTAGTTTTCATGTTGTCGGTTTTCAATTCATCCACTTTTTCCTCCAGCTCTTTGATCTCTAAGTCTTTGGCTTTCAGTATTTGCTGATAACTCAGTCTGAAGGAAATATAAGTTGCATTAGAACTTTGTTTTCCCAGGAACTAAACTGATTGTCTATATCTTTAGGATATTAGGAACACTATTCACGTTCAAGGGACATCCTATTTGTTTTGAGGGATTTAGCTTTTTCTATCGCTGGACTTTTCCAGTATTGTTGATCTAAGGAATAACATCTAAAGCTAATAACCTGTCAAAAAAAAAGAGATAAATGATGTAGATCTCATAGAGCGAAAGTGGTCAGAAGCTTCCACTATTGTTAGAAAACATGAAACTTTCCTTTCGCAAAGACTGGACTAAACAAGAATCCAATAGCTCACTCATTATGTTTCATCTCTTCCTCTAGAGCTGTAACTTGCTGGCGGGCAGTCATCAGTTTCTCTGTCGCCTCCGCAACTTTTTTCTCTTGCTCTGCTTGCAGCATCGTGACTCTGCAAATACAACAAAACATAACTGGATCATTCATCATCAGTTTAAAACAATTTGTACAAATAAGAAATTTTCTCCTAGCAAATACAAATAACTTGTCTGTCCTTTTAAACAAAAATTTCTAGATGGTACTGAGGTATATGAACTGGATTTCTTTTTTTATTCATGGAAAAAAAAAATGACCTTAAAGTTTCTTACTGTTAAGAAAAAAACTCTTTTCATGGTAACAGTTTAGCTGCCACTTTTCAAAAGTGATCTGCCAGATTTCTGGTTTCTTTAACAAAGACAACTTGTGAATCACAAATGAAAGTCAAACTGAAAACAATCAGTAATGTGACAATGTGTATGGTACAAGAGACTTACTTTCTAACAGAGTCATCTGCTTCCTTCTTTAACCTGAAAAAAAAGAAAAGAGAAAAAAACACTGGTTGCCATGAGGCTTGGTTTGATTGGAAGCCTGAGAAAAAAAAAAGGAATGAGGTGATATAAAAGATACTGCAATAAAACTTGATTACAATAGAATTTAATCATGAATCAGGTCACGTAACAATCTACTCACTGATCTAAGGTGATACATATCAGAAAAGATTTCAACCTCAACAACCATACTGCCACTTGAAGTACTGAACTGATTACTTTGTTTCATCTCTTTCTGATTATATCTGTAAAATGAAACTTTTGTACTGTGTAAAGGGGCCATTTTGAAGTTAGTTCAGTTAAATAAAGAATGCCTATAAGAAAAACACTCAAAGTCCGCAAGTATAGAATTCTGTTAATAGTATATTTTCTTGAATTTCCAAATCAGACAACTTACATTTCTTGATATTCCATTGACACAGCCACCTCTCTATCTCTAGAGCTTTTCTTGATCTCTTCAATACTGGATTCCAACTATCACCAGGGAAGAAAAAAAAAAAGAAAAAATATTTAACAGCAATCCTGCAGAGGCAAAACATAAAATGAGGCAAATTGCTCTCTTTGATTAATTCCTTTGATAACAGTCATTCTGAATCAGGTGGATAAACTTTCTAAATATGACTGAAATATTGAAAATTCAATATTGATAGGAGGAAGCTCAGATCATCGAGATACATGAAAATTGGACAAAATATAAGGCATTTAAACAGGATGGATTCTGCACTGCTTTTCAAAGCAACAATGCATTCAAATTGCACGGCTGTTCAAACCAGCCTCAGAGCGTTCCTTTAGCTGCCCGCTGCCCGAGTCATAAATCAGCGCCCAAAGTGACAGCTCAGGGGAATTCCCCTCCAAGATGCGCTTGTATGAATTTCCCACCATACTAGTCCTTCCCCGCTGTGACATCGCTTCTTTTTATCCCATTACTTTGCAGTATCCACTGCAACTTAAATCGTTTTGTGGCCATCTTGAGAATCTCATGTTTTCCGTGTGTTCAGTCATATCAATTTTGTTCATGTGTTCTTTTGGATTATTTTGTAGGATATGATTTAAAACTACACAGTATTGTCGCTAAATTCAGTGTAAATCGATATTATTTTT
>JBCAUA010660336.1:0-15674 GCA_038406235.1 Peronia verruculata
TGAATACTTCTCTGTGTGTTTGGCAGGATCAGAGAGAAGAGCAAACAATGACTAAAAAAATGGGCAGGACCTTTCTGCCATCTAACAGCTGATTTTTTAATTTTTTTTTTCACTCACTAAAAATTGCCTTGCTAAGGTGTTCACAAAGCGCTTTCTGCCGTGCCAACCTCATCCTGTTCTGATCCCAGGTACAAATTTAAAATCAGCATATTACTGCTGGGGCTGGTCAGGAAAATCTCTTGTGGAAAGGGCCATTTTTACTCATGTTTCCTGATAAAGAATACATTTGAATTTCTTTTGAATCTGATTTTCAACTCTTTCCTTGAAAAACTGTGAGCATATGTGTAGACTGATAGATTGCAATGAAAGGTCTGTAATACTGCTCTATGAGGACCCGGAGTGTTCCTAATGTGAAATACCTGTTGATCTGAGGCAGAAAAAAAAAAAAAGCCAACATTTCTAGAAAAGTACTGTACCATATTATCTTTCCAAAACACACATGCTCTCATCATGTGTAAAGCCCACATTGTAAAGTCTACATCAATGACAATTTCAATGTGTGTGTGTGTGTGTGTGTGAGTGTGTGTGTGTGTGGGTGGGTGGGGGGAGGATGAAAACCAACTCTTAATATTTTTGAGAGGCACACTATGACTGGCAGGGATAATATGGTCTTAAGTGTTTGTGACTGCAGGTTGTGCACCAAATAATAACATTGTCCAGAAAGACAATATAAACAGTGGATATTTCTATATGGCTGATACAAGCCAGCCTAATGAAAATGAAGTGATGATGACATTACATGTTCCAGGAATTGAAAACACCTTCCGTTCAACCTGACTACAAACTGCGGTTTCTCTCTTTTTTCACATACATGTAGATAATAATTGTATGATATCATTTCAATCACATAGCTAAAGCATCTGTCATGTCAAGTGTCTCTAATCAAAAACATATTCCTAGGATCAGGTTCAAAGGAAGTTTTGTTTGCTACCATAATGCAATATTTATGGATTTTTTTTTTTTACAAGCATAAAATAATATTACATACAAATTGTACAGCACAGTGAAAAATGACAATTTCATTCCAGTCTGTCATTCATAATCCACTCTCCCTCTATCTCATGTAAAATTAAAATACACTCATGACATCATATCAAACTTTCAATTCCGGTCATGCTAAATATTCTTCACTTTTTCTTTCCCGTCTCATTTGTAAAGTTTCGTCACGGATGGCATATAACAAAAAAAAAAAAAAAAAAACACTCTTTGTTGACACAGATAATCTCTGTCAATACATAGACTTGCTATACTCAAGTGATAACAAGTTTATATGCATAACATCATTAGAACTGAAAATCCCGTATTTATTTGTCCATCTGATGAAAGCACATGACAGGAAGCAGGGAGCAAATACAGCCACAAACATCACAATAAATACATACCTATATATATATGCACAAAGTCTTTTAATGACAGTTATCAAAAATGTACATGATAATATTTCAAAAATTAAAAAAAAAAAAGTAAAAGATGATGACAGTGGTATACATCATCAAGGTAGGACAGAAAAGTTGAGGGAAAAGAGGAATTACAGAATGGTGGCCTCAGCCAGCTGATGTTCCTTCCTCATAATATGATCAATGTGAATAATTCGCTCATACAAGTACAAAATATTGTATCACTGCTTTCACTCCATATATATATATCTCAACTACAGAGAGAGTAGAACTGGATAAGGACTGCACCATCTTTTCCAGCATATCAACATACATGTTTATGGAATAAGAGACAAGAACACCTAATTATTGTTGACTATTGATGAGTCAATGCCCCTGGAGGAAAAAAAAAAAAAGATTGACTTCACCATAGTTCAAGTCACATGTGGCTTTAAAAAAAAAAAAAAAAGGACAAAACTAAAAACAGACACAAATTTGAGATGACCAATTGTCAAGCATTAGAATGAGGTTTTTCCCTCTTGCGCATCTATTCATCAGTTGCTTGAAGAGGGGAAAGCAGGTCCTGAGAGTAATTTTTTGAACAGTTGAACTGAGGACTTTCTAAGCTTCAGATTCGGATTCAGCCCGCTCAAATTAGAGGAAAACTGTTTGTCAAGTATCTGGTTGCCATGACAATGCCACCATCTTGGATTCTGTGTCTTCATAATTACCTTTTCTCAAAAGCCTAAGGATCCTAAAGTGTTCCTCATAACTGGATAGAATTTGACTCAGTAATGAAATGACTCCGTATCAGAAATAACAGGCAATTGTTTTTTCGCAATATGCCATCTAGTGTTTTTAGAGATTTTTTCAAATACAGTGCAACCCATGAGAAGTCAATTCGCTTAAAGTAAACACTTGAAGTCAACATTCTCCAGCGATCCCGTCTTTTTTCCCTTTACATTTCATTAGTCATGTCTCTGATAATATCAACACCTTCAGAAAAAGAACTCCCTTAAAATCAACTCCAAATGGCCCATGTTGGCGAACTGACAACCATGAATTGTGAAGACAAAGAGCAAAAAAGTCGGAGACAGAGATATTATTACTAGATAGCCTGTGGGCCTGTCACTGTATTGAGAAGATGCTTGGCTCTCTTTGCCTGTCTCATGTTGGCAGGGATACATAAACACACACCTACACAGCAGATTCACACTTGCTCTCCTCGCTCCTCTCGCATTCGTTTGCGAGACCGTGGATGGTCAGTACAAATGATCACTGACCACTTGCCACTGACACTAAAAACACTTTTTCTCGGCCCGGATTCCACTGTATGTGGGTTGCAGGATCTGTATACTTCTCAATTTTTGACAAATATCCAATTTTTCTTCAAAAACATAATTAAAATTTAGAAAGCGGGATGCACATTACTGAAAGACAACTTATGAAAAGTATAATCAAAATTTGACGTCAATAAGTTTAGAAATATTAGGCCTTAAAGGAAAAGTGAAAAAAACATACATATTGAGAAAATCGAAATTAAATTCTCAGTCTTTCTAGTCTCCTGGTGGTACGGTGTTGATGCCCAAATATGGGTTTTCACTAAAAACAAATTTTAAAAAATTTGATACTGGGCTTTCATTTGCTCTCCAAAGTTATGCCTTTTGTGAATACATGTACAACAATAGTATAAACAAATTGATACTATGTCCTTTCTAGGGTCTTGAAAGGTGGTCATTTAATGGTTGACCGGCACCTCTAATATGTAGGATCCTGGCTCAGCTGGGGCATGATTTTCACTGATAAATCAACAATATTTCTGTTCTTATGGCAAATGGTGCACAAAAGAATAATGATCTCAGCCACCACTATCAGGAGCTCCAGTACCAGGACACTGACCACTGGTGATGCTGACCACCCAAAAATTAGAGAACATTTTCACCAGAACCTCTAAAATAAGTTTCCACAGCCAAATGGGAGCATGATTTGCCCCATTTCTGCTGTTTCAGAGTACAGTAGTGCTTTATCTGTCACAGCAAGGGACACTTTTATTTCTGACCAACACAGAAATGGCAACTTATTATAGGCCCCCCAGGATCTTAAAACTACTCTGTACAGCCCATTAGTGATAGAGGTAAGGGAGCAAAAAGGGATAAAGAAATATGAGCAGATGCCCAGTAAAAGGAAAACATTAGTCATAGAAATCATGGAGGGAACTTGAGAATGAGTCTGAAAGTATTATATAGAAGGTCCTTCTGAGTAATTTTCCTGTTGAAAATACTTTAAGGGGCATGTAAAACCAATTTCACCATTTCTTTAGAACAAAATTGTTTTGCATCATATACCTGTATTTTGAGGTGTTAGGACATGGCAAACAAGCCAAAAAAAACTTTTTTCATCATATAATAATAATGGCAGCCAATTTGGATTTTATCACACATTTTTTGTTTGCCTATAGATTTTTTCTTTTTTTTTTTTTGTCAATTGTTCTGAAGCTTGGCATGACGCAACTTAGAACATAATATACATCTACACATAAAGGACTTGAAAATTACTAGTCCCATCCCTCTGACACAACTTGATGATCATTGATGTATTTATTTTTCATCACTTTTCCTTATTCAAACAGCAATAAAACAAAAATGAGTACAGATATTACATTTTTGTTCTATACAAAATCTTTGTCATATGATGACAAACAGCCTGGTAAAAGTTATCCAAGTTAAGTTTCTGAGAAATCGAGATTTTAGAATCAAATTTTCAAAAAAAATCTGTACACTTTTTACATAATTTAATTAAATTGCAAAAAATGAACCAAGCACTTTCTGAAAAATCTGGTCTGACAAAATTAGAAATTGAAATGAAAAAAATACATTTATACAATTTGGGGCAATTTGGTATAAAATGTAGAAGCCTGTTTGTTATAGTACAGTTATGCGCTATCGGTAGCAAAATCCAAGATGGCAGTCACTGCTATGGCAACAATGAGTGATTTAAATTTTTTTCCCGATTGTTCTTTTCTATTTTGAGGATGCCAAAAGCCACAGTATTGATTTAAATCATCTCCTTCCCAAGCGGTTTCCAAAATGGTTCCCACGACCCACTTCCTCCCATCAAAAACATGAAATGAAAGGTGACCTGTCCCATTCATTTTCAATGAGATCTACCTAGCCTATGGTTGAATTACTTCAGATACATGTATATTGATGCCTGCCATCACTGGTCCATCTTAATGACAGCACATTGTCATGTAACCTTATCAATGCCCACTGCTCCCAAACTAATTAAATGCAATGTGACTGCTACAAGTCTCCTACACTCCTCTCACCATCTCATGATGTTAAATATCTATATTTTCTCTATATAGAGATTCTATATATTCTCTTTTGCCACTGGCAAGTTCACTGGGTCTGCTCAGGGTAGCGTTAACTATGAACCACGATACAGCTAGGGAATTCCTCTCATCAAAGACAATCACTAGCATGCTTTCTACTCTCCTATGCTATGCAAAGCAGCAGCAGGATGGGGGGATGTGTGAGGTGTGAATTTGAGCCATCTAGAGATAATGATGTCAAAAGGAGAAGGACTCACATGATGGAAGGGGTTTAAATGTGTGGGAAGACATCCTGAAAGCCAGGATTACACTGACTCAAGTGTTGTCTTTTTTTAAAATCTCATAAGGGTGGGACAGGATAAAAAGATTGACTCATCAGTTACAATGGGTGAGTTAATGTCGATTCACCCCTTGTTCTCTTTTTGTGAAGTAAAAATGCTGGGGCCCATTCCATATAAAAAGATAGACTCATCCAGGGTCAACTCAGCACTTGTCCATGTCAACGATTATTTGAAAATATGATTCATCAAAACTCAGTGTGAGCCATACATAAAACGTCTCTACTTTGTGACAATACATCACATACATGTATTATTCTTTCCTGCTGGGGCTCTAAATATTTGAAACTGCTGGTAAAGTCAGTTCAATGACTTTTGTAGGACTATTATGAAAAAAAGAAACAATTCCTACCCTCCCAGAATCTGAGAGAAATAGAGCAGAGACAGGCTACAAACTCTGGCACTATGATGAAAGCAAATGTAGATAAACTGGACAGAAGTTATTCCTGTCCTCTCAAAACATCAAAATAAAAGAGCTAGTCACACTAAAACTCCTGATTGAACAATACAAAATCCCTATGACCATGCCCTTTGCCATATCACTGGCACTGCTAGAATCCTCTCCCTAAATGATCACGGGGGCTCTGGAGAATGCCCTTATCTCCCATTTTCATTTTCCTGAACAGACATTGAACTGAGCTCAATGGGTTTCCCATGAAATTATCTGTGAACAAAAAAATGAAACTGAGCTATGTCTCTCATCTCTCCCATGTGCATACAAATTGCGGTTCTTTCCTGGTGATAAAACGCTCCTCCATAATGCATTACCACTGTCCTCTTTGGTAATTTACGAAAGTAAACCTGTAATCTTTCAGTCTGATCATGTTATTAATCCATTCATAAGAAAACTTATTTCCTATATATAGTGACCACACAGGCAACAAATGATTAGTAAAAACAGCACATAATGACCGTTCACATTAACATCACAGTCAGGCTAGTGGAATATATCCCATATATTTACCTGAATTATTCTTTAATACCCATACCTGTGAGGATTCTGACTCTACATGACAATCATTTCAGAACATCAAAGCTATGACAAGCAAACAGAGAAATCACTTAGATCAGTATGCTCCACGTCTCAAATTCAACAAGCAATAATGAAGTTAACTGCTCAGCTTATCAGATGAGGTGAGCAATACACTATACTATATGGTAAAGGGAACAGAAAATTTCTCCACAAAACTTTCAGGACTCAAGCATCTTGCACTACATGAATTATTGACTAATTACACTGTACAGGAGATACTCACAATGAACGTTCAAAATCTCTGCCATTCAAATGCAGGACATGAACTTATAAAGAACTGGGGTACTGCTAATATTGCAGGAGTTCCTGACAATGGAGAGTGAATGAGTGATCCTGATGCTTCAGACCTAAAAGTAAAGCTTCTCAGCATTCTTACTTCCTACCTGAAAACATTTCTATTTTGTCTTTGATTTTAAGTCATTTTACTATATGCATATGTAACTGGCACATTTTGTCTCATTCAGAATATGTCTTTGAAACTTGCTAGCATGCCTGGTTGCCATGAAGATAGCCACCACCTTGGTTTTTGCCATTTTTCAAAATCTATCTCCTCAGCTACGATCAAATCAAATTGTTTCAAACTTTGTATGTCATTTTTAACATCTAATATTTAAATTGTGATGGAATTTTTTTAAATGAATTTTTTTAAAATGTCTTGTTTCAAATTTGTACAAAATTGGCTTTTTTTAATTCACTAAAAAAATTTCCTTGACAAGTAACTGTGCGTTCACACCAGATGAGTTGTTCTATCGACATCGTTATAACGACATTGCTCTAAACCACAGAATGTACAAAATCTCTCTTTATCATCAATTGTTATTCAGGCCAAACTTCATTTGTCAGGCGAACAACTATTAAGTCGTTCTAACAACTTTTCACTGGTACCGCTGCAATAAAATTTCAACTGTCGGTCCATGATTCAGTGAAACCCAATGTCTCAGGATGTATCAATGACACATTCGGTTTGGGTGGCTGGACTGAGCAAACTTTCAACTGACCATACCGAATCAGGAAAGGGTTGTAGACAAAATCTGATTATAGATTTGAAATCAGTGCCCAAAAATTATGGAGACACCCGAGCAGAATTTCTTCCCATCAATAATAAAGAAAATATTTTTTTCTTAAATTTAAATATAGTGCAAAAAGTTCACTGTGAAGTGAGTAGGAGAACTGGGGAATGATCTGAGGTGTGAGCAGCGAAGGCTACAAAGTTTGATCTTGATCTTCAAACAGCACCCTTAAAGTTGTGATGCTCTCATTTGGAACAGGTGCAAAATTGACTACACATCCACTTCACTGCTATCATGCGGTGGTGTATTGCAGTAATTCAAACATTACCCCAATCAGCCAGTATGCTTGGCCAGAAATTTGACATCCCTGTAAAACCTTAACTACTGTTCAGGGACTACTCATGAAGTTGTTGTAAGGGAGTGGTACGTTGGTGCAGGCTAGGGTACCCACCTGAGCGACTTGGTGAAAGAAAGATGACATTTAGTTTGGTATTCATGAAGCCAGCTTACACCTATCCGTACCAAAGTTAAGCATAGTTTACAAACTGTGATTTGTTATGCAAAGCCACATCACAATAGCTAATCATGAGTAACTGGGCATGCATGCCCGTGCCTCCCGATCAGCTACTGTTTCCATGGGCCTGTTATGTTCGTGCAACTAGGTCACACAACATGCACATACTTTGGTCAGTGGTAGGTAGAAAAAAACTAGTGGTATCTGTTGTTAGATTTCTAGTGGTTGGTTTGTGCCCTTTGTCAATGTTTAAAAAAAAAAAAAAAAACAAAACAAAAATAAAAAAAATAAAGTAAGAAATAAGAAAAACCATGTATCAGACATGGTTTTGCCAGGAAATAAAATTTCATCCCAAATTTTTTTCGGTATGACATATATTACTATTTTCAATTATAATAGACCACTCAAACAAAAAATAAGAAAAAAAAAAAAATGTTTAGAGTTAATGAAATAGAAGTGTTAATGTTAGGAAATAACTTTCACAGTGTATATTTTTCAGTGTGACACATATTACTATTTTGAAATGCAACACTAAAAAAAAATTTAAGAAAGATCTAATGATCCTTGAGACTTCTCAAGCCTGATCATAAAGTAATCGTGCACTAAATAATTACCATGTATGCCAACAACGTAGATCTCGAAAGACTGACTGTGGGCCGGTAAATTATAATTATGGAAATAACCATATATGTATTTTCACATTAGCTGAACACAGAATATGAATGTGGGGGAGAAAAGAGGTGGCGGGTGACGAAAGAAAGAGATAGGGAGACCGATAAATAAGCGGCGAGCAAGCAGCAATTGGCATTTTGTTTCACTTTCGGGGAAGGCGCAAGTCAGTTATGGGAGGGTCAAGCAACCCCTAAAATTATGCTTCGTGTAGGGTGATTTCTGACTAGGTGTAAATTTACGTGCACTTCATATATACCTAACAGTGAGCTATGCTTTGGTGTAGCAGTTACACCTAATCTTAGCTGTCAGTTATGCCGTGGGCGAGCCACTGAAAGAAACCCTCTTTAGGTATACCCGCAGTTCACACCAAAAGCTCCAGCCTAGCCGAGTGACCCAGCCACGGCTAGCCACAAGCCGCAATAAATGTTGGAGTATTTATCGCAGCTCGTAGTGAGTTGTTAAGCTGAGTTGTTAAGTTCAACATGACTATATTTAGCACAAGGACATTTTTTCCCGTCAAAACTGTCAGTTTTTGCTCACTGCACGCCACTAGGGAATACTACATGTGTGCAAAATTTGAGACGATTTCAGTGAAACACACTGAAGCCGTAGGCATTTGAAAATTAGCAATTTAGGGGGCCTAAAGTCCAATATGGCGGCGTTTCCATGGCAACCAACCATCCAGATTATTATTATTATTTTTTTTTTACACTTTTCCTCCTCTAATTTGGACATGCTGAATTCCAATATGATGCTTAAAAAAGACTAAATTGAGTACTTTTGAAAATCACTCTCGGGACCCGCCCCTTCCCTTAAGGAAACTTAATAATAATGATAATAGAGAGTATTTCATATAACACTTATATCCATATAATACAGGCTCTAAGCACTTAACAATCATGAATACGGCTCCAGCCTGACTTTACAATGTGCATGGATATCCATGTGTGGCAAAGGGAAAACCAACACTTGAATCAATAATTTCTGATAGCCATAATTTGCAGAATATATCTTTAATTCTTCACCTTATAGCTAGCTAAAATGGTTATGCACTACCACTTACAAGCATTACAAACTACACATGACAGAAAACCTGCAATGACTCCAATTAGTTGAGAAAGATAAAGAAAAAAGAAATGATTTTTGTTTTCATCATGTCATGAAACATCAGTGCTCAAATAATCTGCTGAAAAATGATACAGTAGACAAAGTTGTGAAGATCAAGTTTTAAACTGTCCAAATCAAGAAATGTTCAGAAATTCAATTTCTATTTATAGTAACAGTGTGAGGTAGAAACATCTATTACATTTCAGCTATCTCCCCATTGTTCAATAAATAAAATATACAAGTTCTGAGTTTTGTGTTCCAAGGTCAGTCAGCATTTTTCAATCAAACCCATGGTGAAGATTGCACTAAGTGTTTTGAAGCAAGCAGCTACAGCCTGTATCTAACACCCAATGCCAAATGAATTTGATAATTTATCTCCTCTATCTGATGCAAGTTGACAAATCGAAATGATACATGTACAAATATTCACTAAGCTTGTTTGATCCGTTTCCGAGGTGGGCCAAGTGGTGGACTCTGTTGACTTGCTAGAGCACGGAAAGCTTCTGCAATGAGGTGTGGGTGTGCTTGTATCATTGAGCGCCAACCAGTTGTTTCCATAACATCTGTGGCATGACTGTCAAATGAATAAATGGACACTATATAAAGTTGGTAATCGCATACATATAAGCACAAAAACCTGGTCTGAAAAAGAAACTCAGAAATTAAATAGAAAAAAAAAAAATGTTCCCATCTGCATGTCCAAATGCTCTTGGTGATTCAATGAGAACACACACCCCTTCCATACAGAAGATAACCATCACATTTCCTATGGAGTGTAGCAGCAAACTGGTATTGCAGACCTGCCACTTTGCCAACCCCAAAAATCAGTATCTTAGCTTTCAAAAATCTGAATTTGGCCAAAAGAAATCAGAATCATACAAAACAATGAGGTAATATTACAGCTAATCATGTTTGCGTTTAAAATCTAGCTCTACAGATCTACACATTTATTTAGTCTATATCCCATGTAGATCTAATTCTTAAATTAGATCTACCATATTCCCTTTTATTTCTTAATAATACAGTGGTCTCTCCCTAAGAACCTGGTCGTCGGGAGACAAAAAAAAGCGGCCTCTTAGGCGAATTGCAAAGTTACGCAACCCATCTGACCAAAGAGTGTCTTTACTTGTCTTGATTCGTTGATTGTTATCTTTAGTTAAAGATTTATCCATGCGAATAAGTACAGTCTTCTTCCCTGAGTGTGTTTTAATTAGATGTAGCAATTCCTGATCTTTTTAGCATACACTTACATCAGTACTGCCCAGCGCTTATCACATAATGGTTTCATTGTTGAAAACATGATATTGCTATGCCACCCTGCGGATAATTGCATGAGTGTTTAAGTGTTTAAAGACCGACCGAAAGAGCAAAATAGCTGACCAGTCAGGAGACGGAACTTACACCTCCTTATCCACAAAGCCAATCACAAGTGTTGTCCCACGTGTTGTCAAACAAAGAAATGGTTGCGGGTCAGTCAACAACAAGGCCTGATTATGCAGTCATACATCAACCATCACTTCCACTCCTTTGTCTACCTGTTTCCTCCACCTCCGTCCCCATTTTACTGCACATCTAGCACTGTGCGTTTCTCCTAAGTAGACAGTATGATGTGGAGTTACCCCAAAAGTACTTGGGTCTGACATCAGACTCTTGGACGGAAGTTTTTATTTGGGAGTGCCCAAATAGGGTTCTTAGAGGAGTAAATTATAGAAGAAAAATTTGGTTTCCCAACAGAGGCGGGTTCTTAGGTGGACCGGGCTCTTAGGCAGAGACCACTGTAATAATAATAATAATAAAATAAATAAAAAGACCACATACGAAGAAATAAAAATACATAAAATATCTAGACTCTATACCTAGAGATTTAAACAAAAGAGCCATTTGGCAGCAGTAAAAAGCAAGTGAGTTGGGCTTGCCGCAAGAACCGAAAGCGTGCCTATTTCTGATGTAATTGGAACTAGCTATCACAAATTTATTCTGCTAGATACAATGCAGCTCTTAAATGAAGCAACAGCTAATGAGAGTTGCTGAGACAGAGCGATTGCAAGACTGAGAACCAAAACCTGAGTTCATAAGGCAGATGCGAGGTAAAATATCATTCGTCACTTCCGGTGAAATGAAACCGACACAGTTCAAAACAGGCATGGATGGGCCAATGTTGGCGAAACAAAAAAAATCTGAATATCCTACAGGCAATCGGAAAAATCGGAAAGTGAGAGAAAAAAATCGGAACATGTGGCAGGTCTGGTATTACATTTATACTGTGATACAGAGGATACTGTTCATTAATTGTCTTATGTATTATTTAGCATATTTTGAAATCAGCGATCTAAGTCTAGTGATGATGAGGGCATCTTGAGTGCAACATGATGAACTATGTCACAATCCAGAATAACAAAAGATTTCCCAAGATCTTCCTGCAGATCCACAGTGTGCTATGTTATCTGAATAATCTTATGGTCTATACAGGGAAAAAAAAAAAAGTCTCAAAAAATGATTTCCATACCTAACTATATGTAACTACCTTTATTTCCTTATATTTCAAATAATCTGGTAAACTTTGTTGGCAATTTCACTGATGATCATTGTGGAATTAACTCATTGATTGCCATGGGTTGAAAACACATTTTGTTCATGACACTGTGTGAAAATGGACAAACACAGGCATGTGACCAATGAAAGAATGGCTTATCATTTTTTAAAATCTTTTCTGCGTGTAGGTTGAGGTACTCTCTCAATTAGTTCTACTGCAGCTGTTGATGATATTGATTATTTCTCAGATTTAGCACCATGTTTCTTGGATTGTTCGATGTGGTTGGAAGCATGGGATAATCTAAACCTCAGAATCACTTGAGCAATTGCTGAAAAAGTGCTTGAAGCAGCTTCAAAGATACAGTTTATATTTCTTTCTAACTGTATAAATACGATCTAGCATCAAAAAGAAACAGTTCATCTAATGTGTGAAAGATATCTCTCTTCAACCTATGAGCCATTATGAACCACCACACCTGGATTGATAAACTTATCACATGCAGCTTCTTTGTAAAAAAAAAATTCAAATAAAGTGCCCTAATTGATCAAGGTACCAAATTAAATAGGTCTTACATCAGGGCTGTCAGTGCAAAATGCAAACTTAGCCACCATACAAAATAATGCATATGACTCTCACTTCTTTCCACAAAAACCTAATCATAAAAAAAAATACTGAACACTTTGTCATTATCAAAACAATACAAGAATTCAAATCAATACTTATGTGAATGATGAGTAATACTGACCAAAGGTGCACACAATACAGTACAACTTGACTAGATCCAGATCTCAAGTGCAAACTAGTACAGTGGTCACTAGAAACAGTATAGAATTTAACCTAGTTGATGCAAAAGTACCAAACGATGACACCAGCTAGATCTAGATCTACTGGAATGAAACAGAAGTGCTTCTTAAAACAAGTTTTTTTTTTTTTTTTTCAGAACACTTTAAACTGTAATTTCTAATGATATTTATAATATCCACAAAGCTACCACACCTTCCCATCCACTAGGCAGGCTACAAGGTGAGATTCTAACCCAATATCATGAAGTGCCATGATTTCAGTCACTTCTGCCTGGGCCAACATAAATCTAATTTGGCAATATAAACACAAAACCCTGAACTGCAGATTGTCTCCGGTACTGGATATTTGTTAGCAGAGAAAATTACTCTGAATTTACTAGTCCACCAGACATTTCAAGAAGTGCTGTCAGCTTTGGCACTTGCAACTACAACGCAGGAACTATGAATCACTGCGTCCCCAGATTTTAAGCATCCGCACGATTCTGACTGCTCTGTTACATAGTGTGCCCTTCCTTTCCATGACTGCTTCACCAAATCAGCGGGGAAATAGTGTAAAAATTGTGAAGAAATTGAAAATGACATGGGTGCAGTTTGGTCTTTCTCAGAAGTCTGGACTTCCCGAGCTAGTATCAGTAAGTGCAGTCAGTGAGTCAAGACAGGGTAAGTCAGTGAGATGGATATAGCAAGTGTCCCAAGTGTCAATCTTACCTATTTATGAAATCAATAGCATGAGTTTTCAGTTGCTCTGCACTGTGTAAGTCAGCCAGCACAAGAATGTCACAGACGTTCTCAATTGTAAGGTTCGAGCACAGGGCCTCTTCACACATTACTTTTAATCGTTCCAGTGCATACTGAGAATGATAAAAATCATATTTTTGAGTGGGTAATTACGCCTCATCTCCATAAAACCTCAAAAAGAAATAGATTAAGGTACACATATACAGAAAAAGTATGAGATGTGGCATGATGAAATTGAGTCTCAAGCTCAAAAGCCAACAATAAGTGTATTTTTATGGTCTTTTTTTCTTTTTGCCCAAAACATTTCTATGTCCATTTGAAAATGTGTGTTAGATCAGCTGAAGTATATTGGGTAAAAATCCACAAATTGTAATTTGACCCAAATGAGGTTTAATTAGTATTAGGAAAAGTGATCTGCCATTTTGTCACTAAACTGTAAACATGACCCAAATGAGGTTTAATTAGTATTAGGAAAAGTGATCTGCCATTTTCTCACTATATTCAGCTGTAGCAGCAGGTCATCCCCAATCACCTTTAATTCCCAAGATATTGATTTCTACATCAGGTAGAAAACAGATTTGATTTTTTTAACTTATAGAAAGTGAAATGAATAAACTAAGATGTCATTCCCTTTACTCAAGATATATATTTATTAAAAAATTGATCTGCACATGATTTCACTGTGTCCCATTTTGCATGTGTTAGTAATGAGCCATTTTTTCAGCTAGCTAGGGTACCCCTTTGCCAAGAACAAGAGGTGTATGGCAAGCATTGCAAAAAAAAAAAAAAAAAGGAAAAGACACTTTTCTCTTATTTTTTGAAACACATAATGCGATATAATTAGGGAAGAAATTATCATAATAGAAAAAAACATTTTCATCACAAGGTGAATTCTTCAGAATTTTCTGTGTCTTATATTTCACATAACAAGCCAAAAAGGGTTTTTTTTTCCCCTTCTTTACAATGCTTGTGTTATACCTCTTGTACTTGACAAAAGGGAAGTAATTTCATTGGTGGTAAAATGGGTCATTATGTTGAAATAAAACACAGCACTTTTAAGGCAAAACAGTTTGCATGTGATTGCTTTAATTTGAAGTCCAAACACATATATATTGTACATTCTTCAAGACCTTCTCAAGCACATCAGTGTACACAATACATAGATCTTTTTGTGTGAAAGTGATGCTAAAATAATTTTAAACTGAAGAGTTTCTGAATAAATTGAACAGTTTCAAACTGTCATGGAAACAAAAAATAAAAGCATGTGAAGCAGTTCTGACTAGAGCAAAGATGGGGCAACTTTGATGTAGTTTTTACAGAAAGTTCATTGACTAAAAATCAAAATCACTCAAGCTAAGTCAACCTCAATAAACCATGAAATAAGGGGGGTAAAGCTCATTTTTTTCTCTTTAAAATGAACATCCGAGTTCAGGATTTACCTCTCAAAATGTTTTCAGTAATTGGGGTTTTCCCCTTAAAAAATTGTTCTCTGACAATACATGTATTTCAGTTTTTTAAAAAGATATATTGTTTTAAAAAAAATTACCCAGGTATGAACTGGCAGGTACCTAGTTTTTAACCCGAGATCTGCGACTAGCCACAGGTGAACAGAACTCTCAGAGGCAAGTCAAAATGAATGACTGGTGCTAGTGCTCCGTTTCATTTTGACCAATCATGATCAACCACACAACCCTCTAAAATGACACGATGTAGGCCAGCATCGGAATGCTGAGTGACCAAGTGTTTCATCAAGTCCCTCCCTGGACTCCATTCTTTCTTCAGACATGGTATTTGAAACTAGTCATTGGTAAAGGGACTGTACTAACATGTACATGTCAACTAAAGTCGAGTCCACTCAAACTGAACTCACATTATTCAATTTCTATTTATTCGAATATACACAAAACAGTATATTTTTTTCCCCTCTATGCACCTATTAAATGTCTTTGCACAACTAGAAGACATTATCATGAATTTCCTTCTACTTGAATCAATCAGTGCTGCCACAAGGGTTAAAATCTGCCTTGTCCTCTCCATGTGGTTTCCACCAACACTAATTCCGTTTGTTTGAAAAAAAAAAAGAGGAGACAATGGTGCAATAAATTAACATACAGGCCTTATGTGTGTGTGTGTGTGTGGGGCGGGGGGGGGGGGGG
>JBCAUA010660447.1:0-15673 GCA_038406235.1 Peronia verruculata
TATATATATAAACTAAAAATACAAGATAATGTAGTCCCAACTGAGATGTAATAAAATGTTACTTCATTGTCTCTCTATTTCTATCATTTCTGAAACTAATCTCTCAGAAGAGAAATTTTCACTTCAGTGCAAAACATAAAAATAATAAAACAAAAGGTCTGTAAATGATGCGTTCTGCTGACAGTAACAAGGAGTAATTTATGTAAATTGCCTGGATCCCTGCCGAATGCATATTAAGTAATACTGGCTGGAAGCTGAATAATCTTAACAATTTTGAAAGATCTCAAATGATAAGCATCCTTTAAAGTATAAGCTCATGTAACCAATGCATGGAAACTATAATTCTGTTCAGGATTTTGAATTACATGTATTTACTAACACCAAATTTGAGCACTCATAGATTGCATTCTAGGGAATTTCACTTCATCAACCCTCTTTCCTCTGAACTATGTCACAGTTTGCAAAAAAATAATATTTCAAAAATCAGAATTAACTTTAAAGTACAGTCCTTGTTCAAAAAGTTTGTTGTTTAATTGTGAGTGTTCCAGAAATTCATTTCTACTATCAGCGGAGAATTAATCAAGCTGGGGCAATGTTACTTGACTCTGCCTTCCTCTGGTGTTGTGATTGATACTGTTGTCTGCACACTGTAAATGTGAATGTGTCAAACGTAACTATATATAGTGTTTCAACAATTTCATCAACTGTGAATGGAATGTAAACCTTATATTAAAAAAAAAACAAAACACTATTTCAAAAAGTTTTTGCTACCATATCTTTTCTAATTCAAGCACTGTCAGTCATTAGTTGTGGAATTTGTTTGTTTTTTTTTTAAATTCCATGGTATCATCAGTTGTCCAAAATACTGACAGTATTGTTCAAAATCAAATTAATCATGATTCTTTAGATCCATAAATACACTGAAATCCATTGAACTTAACTGAAGTGGTGAGTAAATCCTGTGGGACCTATTCATGCAGTGAATTTATGAATTTATCATAAAAAGGAACACAAGTTGAAAAATTGTTCATGTACACTATAAGGGAACAACAAACCCCTCTGGACTTTTCTAAAAGAAATACATTGAAATAAGTCATCAGTCCCCTTAGTTTTACTGGCTGTTTTTGATTATGTAAATACATCTTTTAGCAAATGAAGATATACAATATGTATAGTAAAGCTTTGGGTAGCCTACACATACTCTTTGTGATGTCACAGTTCCTCAATACATGTATAACACCCTTTAAAGTTATTTAACATGTGTATATTCTCTTAACCACAAGATAGTCTGTACTAGACTAACATTAAATGAGGACTAATTATTCTATCATCTTACAATACAAATAAAAGTTATATGACTAAAATCCAGATTAGTCATTGAACCACCAGGCATGCACAATACAGCAAATAAACTCACTCTCACCGCATTTTAAAAAAGGGATGGGGGGGGGTGGGGGGAGATTATTAACTTTCGTAACTTGAACAATTGACTGTCTGCAAATTTAGATCTAAATAGAACCTAGACTCTATAATTATAATTATGTACAATTTGACTCCAACAAGTGAAAACTTGTCTGCAGTTCTGATTTGATCATTTGCTATTATAGATCTAAGATATAGTCTAGATCTAGGGAAATGCAGTGAGATTAGACGAGATGTCTGAGCTCATCCTTTGAACTGCCCTAATCAAATGCCTAGTCTTGTGGTGGATCTTGATCATGATGTGCCTAGAATCTAGATCTAAATCTGGACGTCTAGAATCCAGTTCCGTAAAAATTCTTTGAACTCAGTATCCAATGCTTTAATAATCTGGTCCAAAGTTTGTAGGTTAAAATACAACTGAAAGATTCAAGATCTAGAAAGATCTATATGTATTATATTATATAAGATCTACATGTAGATCTATCCCGTTCTCTCCCTGTCCGAAGAATGGAATGGCGAGTTTCTTCATAATGATCCGCGTGCCTAAATCTTAATCATTATTTAGATTCTAGTCTAGATCTAGATCTACATCTACATTTCAAGCAAGTGATCTAATCTAGTTTCTAGATCTTGAAGCAAGATTAGATTCTTTTTCTTTTTATCGTCATGCATGTCACATGTTCAAATAACAACTTACTAGGCTCTATGTTCCTGCATCCTTACTTTCCTCGTCCGATGTGAAACTCAGAAAAAAAAAAACTTTTGAAATTGGTGCACAGGTCTGGACCGGCATGCGCGATAACTCCTGCTCACTATGCGCGCACGACACAGTCACTCACTCTCTCTCAGTAAATGTTTATTAAATTACATCCCTTTAGGTGCTCTTTTAACATCTAGTATTTTGTGCATCTTGAAACAAGTTTCATTATAGTGATCAAATTCACCGTCACCGCTTCACCTGTTTTGCACAGTTCTTCATGCATTTTAATGTATTTTATGGCATTTTTGGAAAGAAACCTTCTAGATGAATACCGGTATTGTTCGTAGTAATAATAGCAGCACCACAAAGGAAGGGAGTCGGCTATGTGGTCTGGCGTCTGAAAACAACTCACATTGACAAGATTGTGGGTTTGACTCATGGGTAACAAATATCGAAAACCTGCATTTTTTTTTTTTTTTTCAGTGACTCGACTGTCCTCTGGCTTCTTCTGGGGAGGAAAGTCATGCGTCTATCCTTCTCGGACAAGGGCGAATATATTTTGGAGGTCTCACGTGTATGTTATGCATCTTAAAGAACCTATGTTAGTTAGCTTCGGCTAGTGGATGTTGTGCCAAGAATGTTTGACATATATCCAGCACAGACACTACCAGACAAAAAAAAAAAAAAAACGTGTTTTCCCGAAAACAAAACAAAACAAAAACCACAAAACAACAACAACCAAACAAACAAGAACAACCCCGCAATTAACCATCTCCAAGTTGCTCTCACTCCAGTGTGAAACACGGGCCAGAATCGGCTCTCTTTCTCTCATCCCTCTATATTTTCCCATGCCTATCTCTCGCGGGTACTGAGTGAATTGACAGCCACAAAAATGGTGACAAAGAGATAAGGGGGGGGGGGGGGAATACTTGAAGAGCTAAACAAGATGCACATTCTTCGGGACAATCTAATGTTGAGCTTCAACGGAATTTCGATCTGGAGACCGTAGCAGTTCACAGACTAAATATGAGATGAAAGCAAATAAGCTAAAACTTCAAATAACAATATGCGCTATTCTGACGACCTAATGCCCTTCGCCATCTCTTTGCATTGTTACAGTGTCCAAGATTATACATGCATGTAGGCCTAAGTGTATGCAAGCATTTACATCTATCACATCTAAAAGAAAATGAGATCTTGTTTGATAAATATTAAACTTATCAGATCTACCTATATCATTTTGTTTTCATTCTACGTGTATGCGTTTCCTCAGTGGCACCACATTTGTTTATCAACTCAAGAGTCAATTTCCCTCTTTATCGTCCTTGTTTTCTTGCTTACTCCATTTCCCTGTCTTCCCTGCGCCGACTGATTCATTCATTAACATCAGGTCTAACGTGTGGTAAATTTCAGACGCCTTCGTTTAACTGTAGCCATTTGTTTGATTATTTGTTTGTTTATTGTTTTTTAATGTTTTCCCGTATTTTAATAATAAACACTTCTATTATTATTGTAATTTGGAGGGCACCTAGGTTCATAGGCCTGTTTGTCATACTGAAAAGTTTTAGTCCTGAATTTTTTATCTACCTCGTGTTTCAAGTGTTTTTGTTTGTTTTTCTTTTTTGTGTTTGTGTTTGTTTGTTTGTTCTGGTTGTTGTTATTGTTGTTGTTGTTGTCGTTGTTGTTGTTGTTGTTGTCGTTGTTGCTGTCGTTGTTGTTGTTGTTGTTTACTGTTCGTCGATTAAAATCGATCAGCAAAATCGTGCAGTTGACTTGATATCGTCTGCCTGAGTTGATTTTATAATGTTGACCTGGAAGTCAGCAACTTGATGAGCGTTCACTTCAGTTTGGTTATTAAAAAAAATTCTCAATAATTTTATTGTCATTTTAAGTTCCTTGCTCAAGCTGTTGACATTGCTGGACTTGGCTGGAGTATAGAAGGAATTTTTGACAGTTTGTGCACATCTTGTTCTGTTTTTCTTCCAAAATCCACACGAATGTTTTTGAATATCTTCGTGGGTTCTTCAGTAGTAGACCCTAGTTCAAGGTAGATCTTGATCTGCAGATCTTGATCTTGTTTTAAGAGATTTGTGCTAAGATACCTGACAAAGTGAAGAGCCAAGTTATCTGGACAGACTCGTCACTTCTTTCAACTTCAGATCCAGGGGCAAAAGCTTCAGAGAGGTAAGGCAAAATCATTTCCTCTCTATTATTTACACAATATAAACGTCTAGACCTATGTAGAGTAGATCTAGATCTGTTCTAGATCTAGATCTGTTCATTCATTGTTTTCTGTCTATCTTCATAAAACTTCTTAGAAAGATTGCAGACTGCCGCTCAGTTCGTCAGACCTCGATTTTTCATGTTTCTATACAATGACCAGTAACCAGTTGGTCGAGACATTGAGACAAAACTGATTTAGACCAACATCTAGGTAGATCTAACTGTTGAATGCTCTCCTTGTACGCCGCTGATATAGGCTACATAAAATTGTTACAAAATTATAGTATAAATCATTTCCATTGTAATGCAGTGGAACTCTGTTACATTGTATCAAGAAATCGAAGGGATCAAGACTTTATTTCTTATCAGAATTTAACAATTACAGATCATAAAATAAGGGGGGGCGACCCATACATTTATTCATCGTTACTATAATTACTTCCCCTGATAAACGTCCCCCTACGAAGCCTGTGCACGCGTCTTTCATTTTTCCTCTCCTAGTATGAAGGCAGATGAAAAGCTATTGAACGATAAGTTTTACTCTGCACTGAAAGCTAGCGTAACGTGTTGCAGGCTAAGCAATAAACGCATTTTAATTGATGACCACTCCCAGACCATTGTCTGCTCGTGTTGTTACGATTAATGAGATGGCAGGAACATGACGTTTCCCCTGGTTATCACGAGTGATGCCTGCATGTTTCACTATATGTACCTTGTTAGTTCTGTTCAAACATTTCCATTTTGATTTCAAATGCTAGTAGTTTATGTCATCATTAATAGTGTGATGCTTGCCTATGATTATATCAAAGTATACAATCTATGCATTTTCTTACTATATGACAAAATAGTATCTGCCTTTCTGACAAGTTAAGCATGAACCTCTTTATCATATTAAAAATTGATACAGATCTAAATGCGTCTTGCCCTCTTTGGTTATTACGACTTAAAGCCTGTCTTGATCCATGTGTAGATAAGCCTATGTTGTTTGATGCATTATTTTGTTTAACCTTACTTGTTAGAGTGCTATTCAAGAGACACCAGTCAAGAATCTCCATTGATGGCAGTCTTCTGCTCTTCACGGCAATGAGTTGACAATCTGGCCCGCCCGTTCTTTAGCACTGTCAAGCAAGGCATGAGGATAACAGAATCTAATTAATGAATTAGCTGCAGAGGGTGAAGAGAGACTTTTCTGTCGACTTTCTCAGCTCGCCCAGCAACACGAGAATGCTAAGTGGAAAAAAAAAAAAAAAATGTCGTTACAAACAGAAGTACATCTAAAAAAAAAAAAAAGCTAACTCACATGAGTCAGTTTGCAAGCACTTTTATTTTTATACTCGAAATCTTGTTTCTGTTATCGTTTGCCATATCAGTTATTTTCATGGACTTAATAATAATATGCTTATTAAAACGATACGTATTTGTTTGATATATTTTTGTATGGAGAGCATTTCAAATTGATATGAAATATTTAAATCTAAGTCGCAGAGGTCAATTTTTTTTTCTAACTGAAAGTTTAGTATTGCTTTATTTATGAGTAATCTGTGGTAGAATATTTCTCGTTGTTTACTGTTATCTATCTGTCTGTCTGTCTGTCTGTCTGTCTGTCTGTCTGTCTGTCTATATCTATATATATATATATATCTATATATCTATATCTATAGAATAATCTATATCTATATCTATATATCTATATCTATATCTATATAGATATTTATTTTTACAGATATATATAGATATATATATAATTGACCAATTAATCAATTAATTGTAAGAGAACACAAACATAACAAGTATCCAACTGATTATACATATCTATATATCTATATATCTATATCTATATCTATATATATATATATATATATAGATAGATATAGATATAGATATAGATAGATATATAGATACATAGATATGTATAATCAGTTGGATACTTGTTATGTTTGTGTTCTCTTACAATTAATTGATTAATTGGTCAATTGTTATATTATTTTATAGAGATCAATTTGTTTCCAAGCAGAAGTTTTGATTTAATACATCAACTATTCCCATGAGTAATCAAAAGTCTTGGTTCTTGTTGACTTTATGACATCTGTTGTGTAAACGCAAGGTACTTGACTCATATTCATATGGATTAATTGTCATTCATTTTACAGATGAAGAAGTAACGTGAAAGACAAAGATAGAGATGGATGCACAACATTGCTGAGAAAAAGTTTTATGCAAACCAAGATACGACATGTAGCACTCGACCACACCGGGAAGTCAACACAGACTGTGACATTCCACCACACAATCTCTCTACCGCGGCTCTAGACAGTTCATCATTATGATGTTGCTCCAGTTTGGCTCCATGTAACATTTTTGACAATGGGGATATATATGCGACTTACAGAAGTTATAAACAACCCATTGCCACTGTCTTATTTCTTTATTCTTCTTCTATATTTTAATGGGTTTTTTATTTTTTTTGTTTGTTGTTGTTGTTTTTAGTAAATCGCCGTTGGTAAATGTGTGAAGTAGATCATTACAAAATAAAAATGCTGACAGGTAATAGACAGCTGACTCTACTTTTTGAAAACACACAAATAAAAGCTCTCTAATATACTACATGTATTATCTTATATGATTGTTATTGATCATTATGGGATAGTCGTGGTGACAACTGAGAAATATAGATTTTAATTATTACAATTTTGCTCTAAGTTTTAAAAACTTAATGTTATAAATATACAGGGTGTCTCAGAAGTCACGCACCATCCTTTTATTATTGTATCCTTGACATTTTGCTAATTATGTACGTGACTACTTGAACTAGACCTTTGCTGTCAGATGGATTGGACGGAGCGGTCCCGTGGAGTTGCCATCCTGATCATCAGATTTTACTCTATTTGACCATTTCCCCTGGGGACATTTCGATCTGTTGTGTACCAGAATTGTCCATGCACTCATGATGATTTGAAGAATGCAATAATAACTGAGTGCCACAGAATCACTCCTGAAACCCCCAAGAGTGCAAATAACGTTTGATGAGGAGAAATTGTGTATGATTTATTGTAGAGGGTGCTTAATATGAGTATTTTGTTATGATTATTATCAATAAAAGTGTTTTTTCTAAATCAATAAAACCAGAACGGTGCACGACTTCTGGGACACTGTATATTATGTACCTCTTTTCTTCCTGCCCAAAATTCCTACCTTCTACCTCATCGTGGTGGAAATAGAAATCACATAATATATATGCATACCTATTCTTGCAATTGCTAAATGATGTAACCCTTTTTTTTTCTTGTGTTCAGATATTTATTGTAAAATGTGTGTGTGAGCATGCAGATATGAAAGTATAGATGTATTTGCATATGTGTTGTCTTTTTGTAGATATATTCTGCAGTACTTTGCAAAGATTTGTCAGCTCCTGTTAAATGGTGAAGTATTTTGCTTGTGTTTGTGTGTGTTTGTGTATGTGCATAACTGTAAATGTGGATAAGAGTAAAAATATGTCAGTTCCTGTTAAATGATGAATTATTTTGCTTGTGTTTTATGTGTGTTTGTATTTAGGCGTAACTAGAATTGTAGATTATGAGCAAAGATTTGTCGCTCCTGTTAAATAATGGACTCTTTTGTTTGTGTATATGTCTTGAACTAGAAATGTAGATTAAAAGCAAAGATTTTGTCAACTCTTGTTAAATAATTGAATATTTTGTTTGTGCATGTGTGTGTTTGTATATGTGTATAACTAGAAATGTAAATTGAGAGCAAAGATTTGTCAGCTCCTGTTAAGTAGTAGAATATTCTGTTTGTGCATCTGTTTGTTTGTAAATGTGTAGAAAATGAAATGTAGATTATGAACAAAGCTATGGTAATTTATTTTGTTTCTGTATATGTGTGTTTCTATATGTGTTTAACTGGAAATTTAGATTAAGAGCAAAGCCCGCTCAGCTCCTTTTAAATAGTGGAATGTTTTGTTTGTGTATAGATGTGTTTATATATGTGTTTTACTGGAAATGTAAATGAAGAGCCAAGCCATCTCAGCTGCTGTTAAATAGTGGAATGTTTTGTTTGTGTATAGGTCTGTTTGTATATATGTCATACTAGAAATTTAGATTAAGAACAAAGCCATCTCATTTGTTTATGTATATATGTGTGTGAATGTATGTAAAAATGGAATTGTAGATTATGAGCAACGATTAGGCAGCTCCTATTATATGATGAAATGTTTTGTTCGTGGATATGTGTGTTTTTAAATGATGTCCCATATATATTAAACTATAATAATAATTATTATCAGTGTCAAGTAAATGAATAAAAGTAAACTTAAATGGAAGCCTCCATAACAAGAAAACAACAACAAAATAACCACTAAATGGCAGGGATGGGGTTGGGGATAACGTCCTGTGTAATGGTCCTGCCTTTTGGTTCCTTCTAAAGTTCTAGTCTTCTAAACTTATGCCACTTTTGTTGTAGAATTTGAGCTCCTATTATATGATGAAATATTTTGTTGTTGGTGCATATGTGTCTTTATGTTAAGAAATCTAAATGTAGATTATGATCACAGCTATGTCTGCTACTGATAAGTGATGCAATATTTTGTTTGTTGTGAATGTGTGTTTGTATATGTGTTTAAGTGGGAATGTAGATTATGAGTAAAGCTATGTCAGCTCTTGTTAGATGGTGGATTATTTTGTTTTTTGTGTATGTATGTTTCTATTTATTGAGAAGTCGAAATGTAGACTATAGGCAGAGCTATATCAGCTCATGTTAAGTGATAAGATATTTTGTGTTTGTGTAATTTTTTGTGTGAATAAATCAAAATATAGATTATGAGCAAAGCTGCGACTGCTCCTGCTAAATGACTAAATTTTTTGTTTTGTGTATTTGTGTGTGTATTCGCGTCAAAATCTAAATGTGAATTATAAGTAAAGTAATGTTAGCTGTTGTTAAATGCTGGAATATTTTGATTGTGTATTTGTATGTTTATATGTATGTAGAAATTGAAATGGAGATTATGAGCAAATCTATGTCAGCTCCTGTTAAACGATGTAACAAATTACTTTTTGTATAGATTATATTATGTGTTTTGCATGTATATAGAAACTGAAATGTAGATTGCAAGTGAAGCTACTTTAAATAGTGTGTTTGTGTACGTGTGCAGAAATGAAATTGTTACAATACATTCAAACCTCTGTCATTTTTTGGGTAAAATGTCTAGGTTAAAACACAAAGCAGATATTGTATATGCAAACCTTTGCTATGGACTTGTGAAATGATGTAATCATTTTTTCTTGTATATGTGTGTATGTGTGTTTAGATATTTATGTCAGTTGTGAAATGAAATTTCGTTGCTTCTTATTGTTGAAATGGAAATATAATGATATACATGAATACCTGTGTTTTTATTATACAAATGTTACATGCTGTAATATTATGTTTTTTTATTTGTGTATATGGAAATGGCGATATTCATTTATGTCCCTAATGATGCTGTCGTTGGGAAACTAGGTAATCATATTTTGCTATTTGTATATGAAGATTTTTTCTTTCAGTGTGCTTAGGATGTAATTTGCATGGTGTTTGCATGGTGTGTCTGGAGAAACTAACCAACTTGTTTAACCAATCAACTAAACTAACCAACTCAACCAATCAAATAACCAACCAACTAAATCAACCAATTCATAAACCGGTTGAGCCTTCTTTTTGTTGATGTTGCCTTTTTTTAAATGACGGCATGTTTTTTTAATATTTATATGCGTGTAGAAATGGAAATGTAGATTATGAGCAATGTCAGCTCTTGTTAAGTAATCAAATATTTTTTTATGTGTTGTATCTGTGCTTTACTGTAGATTGTAGGCAAAGCTATGTCAGCTGATGTTGTAAATGCTGGAATATTTTGTTTGTGTGAATATATCCATGTGTGTTTTTATGTATGTGGAAATGGAGACTATGAGCAAAGCTAGTTTAAATGATAAATATTTTATTTCTGGTATCAGTGTTTTCTTTTTTGTTTTGTTAATATATTATAATATATAGGCAGACTTATGTCATTTTTTTGTGATGTATTCTTTTCTTTGTCAGTATGTGGAAATAGAAAACAGAGGATCTATCAATTGCTAAATAATGTAATCATTTTTCATTTTGTGTGTGTGTGTTTAGATATTTATTGTGAAAAATGTGTGTGAGCATGTAGATATGGAACTAAAGATCTGTGTTATCTGTTTGTAAATATGATATTGTGTAGTATTTTGTTTATGTATTTATATTACATCCCTATAATGAAAACAGCAATGTAGATTTGTATTCACAGTGATGCTGTCTTTCTGAAATAATGGAAATGTTGTTGCCCAGGCAATGTTCCTTATATATTAAAATATAATATTATTAGTGTCAAGTAAATGAATAAAAGTAAACATTAATGGAGGCCTCCATAAAAAAAAAAAAAAAATCTGAAAGGCCGGGGTCGGGATAGGGGATTATTTCTTATATAATGGTCCTGCCTTTTAATTCCCTGTAAAGTTCTAGTCATTGAATGAACCAGCTTATGCCACTTCTGTTGTAGAATTTGACCAAGTCTGTGTCGGCTCCTTTTAAATGATGAAATATTTTGTGTGTGTGTGTGTGTGTGTATGTGTAGTACTTGCATGTTTGGATGTGTGAAGAAATCAAAATGTAGATCCTGAGCAAAGCTATGTCAGCTCCTGTTAAATGATTTAATATTTTGTTTGTATAGTTTGTATATGTGTTTAACTAGAAATGTAGATTTTTAGCAAAGATGTGTTTGTATGTATGTAGAAATGGAAAAGTTCGGTTATGAGCAACGATTTGTTAGCTCTTGTTACATGATGAAATATTTTGTTTGTGGATATGTGTGTTTCCAAATGATGTCCTATATATATTAAAATGTAATATTATGCGTGTCAAGTAAATAAATCCATTAAAAAAAAAAAAACACTGAAAGGAAGGGGTGGGGTAGGGGATGATGTCTTATGTAATGGTCCTGCCTTTCAGTTCCCTGTTACGTTCTAGTCATTGAATGAACCAACCTATGTCACTTTTGTTATTGTAGAATTTGAGCTCCTATTAAATGATGAAATATTTTGTTTTCAGTGCATATATGTATTTGTATATGTGAAGAAATCCAGATGTAGATTTTGAACAAATCTATGCCAGCTCCTGTTAAAGGATTAAATTTTTTTGTTTTGCATATTTATATGTTTGTATCGGTGCCAAAATCTTAATGTAGATTATGAGCAAAGATTTGTCAGCTGTTTTTAAATGATTTAATTTTTGTTTCGTGTATATATTTGTTTGTATATTTGTTTGTATATGTGTAGAAATGAACTGTGGAAAGTGAGCAAAGCTATATCAGCTTTTGATAAATGTAGACATATTTTGTGTTTTATGTAGGTTATCTGTTTGCTTGTATGTATAAAACTGGAAATGTAGACTGTGATCAAGGCTTGTTGAAATTATGAATATTTTTCTGGTATGGGTGTAAATATGTTTGTTTATGTGTGAGGAGACGGCAATATTAATACGATTAATGTGCCATTTTTTTGTGGAGTGATTTGTTCTTTTCTTCATCTGTTTTTATAATATGGAAATAGAAAGCTGATATTATAATATGATACTCATGCTTTCAATTTGCAAAACGATGTAATCATTTTTTTAGTGTGTGTGTGGGTTTAGATATTTATTACAAAATGTGTGTGTGAGCATGTAGATATGGAACTACAGGTATATTTGCATTTCTCTCGTATGTATTCTGCTTTATTTATGTATGTAGATGTATATATTCCTATATGGAAATGGAGATGTAGATTTGTATCCATAATGATACTATCTTTTTGAAATAATGTAAATGTTGTGGTCCTGCCTTTCATTTTTCAAGCACAATCCTCTCCCATATGCTCATGGAATATGTTGTATAATGTATATTGTGTGTGTTCCTGGAAAGCTGCATCAAATGTAATATATTACATGTAAGCGATATTTACAATGGGAATTGAGTTTTATCATTCCAGGAGTTCACCCAAAAGTATGGGTACTTTGCCCGAGCTCACTTGGATCACAGGGTCATCACCAACACACTTCAGAGATTTAGAGCCTGATCACAGGATAACCCACCAGGAAGTATGAAATTCAGAGGTATAGATATAAGTACTATAGGGGTGAAGGGATTGTATGCCTGTATTCATACTAAAGATTCTTATGTCACAAATTGTGGAGGAGAAAATTTAATGTGGATTTTATTTGGCATAATTATGGATGACAGTTTAGACAAAGGTCTTTATTACAAGTTAAATCATGCCGTCTCAAAAACTGGCCGTCTCAAAATTTAATAATTGGAGAGGGGGGTTATCTTGTAGATATATATTTAACATAGCAGCTCATTACTGAAAGACTGGAAAATGTGACATATTCCAACAGGCATTGGTCATAGAAATGGTTCCCATTGGTAGAAAATGGTGTAATATGCAATGATTCCTTTCGACAAAAATGATCTACAAATTTGTCCTTTGAAGAAAAAAAGGGGAAAAACAAAAATATAAAACAAATAGGGAAACGTAAGTATTGTTAGTTTTATCATTCTTTCCTTGTGTGTTAGAGATAGTGTGGTAAAATAAAGGTACTGAACAAAATCTGCAGAGGATAGTACAACGAAAACGCCAATATTATTTTTTTCAATAATGAAGAAAGAAAACAAAATTGAAAAATCTTTATTTTCAACCGTTCGACTTGGACATGGCTGTTATGAGACTGCTACAGGCCCAACCATGCATTGCATTATAGAGGGAATCTTGTAGATTAGCATTGTAACTGGGACCTGTGTGAACATGGTTTTTGGCAGCTTTTACATGCGCCGACACATGTTAGACTGGAGATGCATGGAGATGGATCTGCAGTTTGTCAAACAGTTTAGATCTGTGACATGAAGCATTACAATCAGACTCCTTTACTCCAATGTTAAAGCATAGCTTGTACATCCCACTAACATGCACCACTTCCCTAAGAATTAACAAAAAATCTACACCATATAGATGTAGTTCTAACAAGGAAGTTCCCTCTAAAGGGAATGGGTATGAGGGATGAGCTCCCCCCTGAGTCCTGTTAAAGGCCAGGGGTATTAGGCAATACTAGCAGTAACAAAGGCACAGTGAGTTAACATCTTGACCTGCACTTTTATTTTTTACTGTTGTTGCTGTCTGTATGACTGTATCTTTGGATGTGTTTACACATAATATGTATATGTGGGGTCTCACCCATATAGCAATCAGACTAAATACTAACTAGGTACCTTAAGAAAAAAATAAAATAAAAAAGAGCTCGGAATTTTATTTTAAACAACAAAAAAAAAAAAAAAATGGTCATTTTAATATGAAGAATGTTTACATTGTCTCTTTAGCTTTCTTTATTTTACAGAAAATATTTAGTCATTGAAATCAGCTGCTATCAAGCAGATTTTATGTCCCACTTATTTCTCAACTGCAGCTTTTTGCAGAGGACTATTTGCTGAGAAAGTTTTGTATCGCTTTCAGCTCTCTTGCTTATATTGCAGGACATGAACAAAGGAGAAAACCAAACAGATCATCTCTGGAGCCAATGACACAGTTTTATGAACTTTATAGAAATCTTCTTTGGAGGACAGCAGCATTGCTCAACAACAGCAAATGAGGATTGTGTTGGGAACTAGTGATTCAATTTTGTGAACTTGATACAGATCATCTTGGGAGTTGGTGATACTATCTTGTCATCTTCTTCATGCTCTTCCTGGAAAACAACACATTTCTTTAAGAGCAGCAAATCAGGAAACCATCTCTACTATATGATATTGTGTGTCTATGTGGAACTGTAGATGTATGAGATGCTACAGGATGAAATTGGACACTGGTCAATGTTTGAGCATATCAGGTTATTGGTATTACTGTGAAACTTATTCATTTCCCATTCTGTTGGTGAAAAATCTTTGTTCTACCGGAGTAGAAGTTGAGAAATTGGCAGTTACATTGGGGGCTGACCTGTTGCTGCAGCTGAATTAAGTGAGACAATGGCTGATCTCCTTTGCTAATCGTCATTATATTCTTCATTTAGGTCATGTCCCGAAATAACATTTGAACCTTTACTCAGTATATTTCAACAATTTTAACTTTAGAAGTCATTTTTAAATGATTTATAAAGACTTTTGTGCAAAGAAAAAAACGCATTAAAAACTCACTGTTGGAAAAGAATTGTGTTTTCTCCAGTCGCCTCAATTTGACAAGTGCGCGATTTCATTGTTTCATATTTAAATACTTATGTCATTGTCGCTGAAATTCTGTAATCTTTTTTTTATTAAGGAGCTCATACATATCATTATGTGTATGAAAATGGAAAAGCAGATTTGTGTGCCAGCTTTTTTTTTACTTTGTTTGTTTAGAAATGTAAATGTGGATTTATATGATGTTGAGTATCATTGTGTGGTTTTCTGATGTTCTTTGAAATATCAGAATGTTAAGGATTGTCCTATATAGAATCAGTCATCAGAGGTCTAATATGTTATATAGGACTATGTTTCAGTTATTATGATCCTGCCTTTCCTTTTTCATTTATAACCCATTAATTGTTTAGTATTTCAACTCCTGAGCATTTGGGTGCTATCTGTTGTGAAATAATGTAATCATTATTTAGTATGTATTTGTTTGTAAGTGCCTTGTATGTGAAAATGTACAGGTCTATATAGAAATGCAGATTTGTGTGATTTAGGATATAATGATGTGATTTTCTACAAACTGCCATAATGCCACTGTCACAAAGAGAACAATTGCCAGATGTCTCTAATGTTACTTGCTGTGAAGTAAATGCTTGGAAGCATAGATAACCAGAAACCTTCACTTTTAAAGTATTACCGTGCGAGTCTTAATAATCTGTAAGCTTTTGCATACATACTACAGTATGTATTTTTAGATTGCAATTTTAGGAATAATGCTTCCCAAAAACTGAATTGCTCAAGCATAGAACAAAAATAACTTGCAGCATTGCCATATTATTAAAACTAGTAGAAATTTTGTGGGAGATTTTTAAAAAATGCATGATAACAGTGCCATGTGAGACACTGGTGACAAGTGTCAACTCAATGTTGGAATTTTTAATGATTAAACTGATGCATACTCAAATAAAACATGTTTGTTGTGTTTGAGAACAATTTGATCTGTTTTGTTTCTGTTCCTAAATCTCACCACCTCCAGCCCCACCCCCCTTTTTTTCTTCTCTTTTCCCAACACCGGGGATGTCAATCTGTCTACATGAAAAAGTAGGAAAAGTTCCTGGCATATTCTTTAGCAACACCTAAAAGTAAAGTAT
>JBCAUA010660558.1:0-12514 GCA_038406235.1 Peronia verruculata
CAGACAGACAGACAGACAGACAGACAGACAGACAGATAGATAGATAGATAGATAGATAGATAGATAGATAGATAGAGGGAAAGCTGAATGTCCGCGCCGCGCCTGTGCGCTGAAACTTTCTTTTGCGAATGAGCGTCATTGTCATCAGATGTGGACTTTGTATTGTGGGATACTGTCCTCCCACAGGTAAAGGTAAATCAAGGGACGAGTGTCCATGAAAAAAAAGGAATCATATTGGACAAGCATGTCCAAAACTCTGGCCAACAGACCGAATGCGGCCGCGTGCAAATTTCATCCAGCTCGCTGCCGCGTCGCATTAAACCAGTCTAGATAATAAGGATTTTTTTTTTTTTTTTACAGGACTTTTTACTGCAGTCGAGACCTCAGTGTCATCCTTCACGTTAATGATGGCAAAGTTATTCTTGGATATCATTTGCAATACAAATTTCATAAATATTTCAAGTTCATTGATTATGTTAATATATATGGTTTAAAGAAAATGTCGAGCTAAATGTTCGGTCCCCCACACATTTCCACATTATAAAATCCGTCCCTCTTCTCAAAAAGTTTGGACACCCCTGATGGAAGAGATAAAATATCGCCATCTTTTGAGGGGTTTTCATCGTGCACTCGTACATGCACATCTTTGATCAACTTGTGACATTTAAACAAATGTTGAACATAAACGAATAGAAAACAAGGGTTAACTGACATCGCGCCCGTATGAGCAGAGGATCAATCGATTACAAATTAGACTCCAGTGGGGGGAAAAAAAAGATACCAGCTAAGTTATGTCACATTTTTATGAAAAATGAGTTATTGCCCCGACGTTGTAAAGCACGCCGCTACGATTTGCTAACCAGAACAGTAATTCGGAAAAGCCAGGCAAGTTCCGCTAAAAAGAGAGTTTTTAAAAGGGTATATAGTGAAAAACTATAGACTTCTAAACTTTATTTCTGTTTTTCTCCCTTTGTAGAAAATGTGACATCTGATTTTTCCACTGGAGTTTTCCAATTTCCTCTATCCCAAATACTGATTCCCCAACTATGACAGATAACAGCTGATCACTACCAACACCCATTTTAATTTTAGTAGCCAGCAGCTATCCATGCACTTAACTGTAAGGAGACCAGTGAAGAGAGGAAGAGGTAGACAGAGGAGAGGATGGAAAGACAGAGGAGAGGATGGGAAGACAGAGGAGAGGATGGGAAGACAGCGGAGAGGATGGGAAGACAGAGGAGAGGATGGGAAGACAGAGGAGAGGATGGGAAGACAGAGGAGAGGATGGAAAGACAGAGGAGAGGATGGGAAGACAGAGGAGAGGATGGGAAGACAGAGGAGAGGATGGGAAGACAGAGGAGAGGATGGGAAGACAGAGGATGGGAAGACAGAGGAGAGGATGGGAAGACAGAGGAGAGGATGGGAAGACAGCATCAAAGAGAGGAATACTGGCCTTGACTAGAACATCTTACTGTGGAAAGGTGAGAACCGCCAGGTGTGGAGGACGTTGTTACACAACTACATGTTTTTAAACAAAGAACCGTGGAGATAACCGACATCAGGAGGTTGAAAGACATATAGAAAGTCACAACTACATGTACAGTGGTGTCCCAGCGGTCTGCCAGACCACGGGATAGGTGACAGTGATGTACACATGTACTACACACATTGCAGACAGACATGGTCACTCCCCTCTCTGTGTACGAAACCGTGTCACACGGACTAAATCCCACCCACAACAACATTAATGAGGAAATGTTGCAGTAATTATAAATAATTAGTATTGTGAGAAAACTGACATTCTGCTCGGCGACCAATCACAATTTCGGGCAACGGATTTAAAAGATGCCATCAAAACTTTGTTTTCAAGCATTTCTGGCACTGTCGCGGTGGTTTAAAACTATCACCAGCAAACATAACTAAGTCCAATATTTTTCAAGCTTGCAGCCCTAAAACAATGAGCCGCCGAGGAAACCACAAGAGTTCTGAAATTTCAATTCCGAAACTTCCAGCCAGAGTTGAAAGCCAGCCAAGAGATCAGTCATAATTGCTGTCTGGGTGTAGATCTTGAGCGAAAGAGCCGGAATATAATTGTACATGCACATACATGTACATATGTACGTGTTTTATCACACTGGCATTGACATCGAGGAAACGACCGGTAACTGATGACACTTACTGAGCATGTGCTCAAATTAATAAGAGAAAGGTTTCAAGGCAAAATGAGACATATCCAAAATCGTCGTTTAGAGAAAAATGATAATTTGTTCTCCAGTAGTTAGTCATTTATCATTAAGTACGAGAATTTTCTGAAGACTTTCGGGAAAGATAAGTCACGTTTGGTGAAAAGGAAAGTCCTTACCATATAGCACTATCATCATTCCCAGTATTGCCGGGTATAACTCCAAATTTTCAGAAATGGTGTTTGTCGCGTTTTGCGCTGAAACTCTTGAAATGTTAACTTCTGGGAGTGATCTCTACACAAACGCTAAATAAATCCCACTTAATCTAGCGGCTTGGGGCTTTGAGACTACAGTTCATCGTATCTTTATCTTACGCATAAAGATAAAAGAGTGCGTTCGTGAAAAAGTTATGTATATGACTAATATCAGGGATGCCATTCTCTTTTCATATAACAGTACGCTTTTTCCACGCTAAATTCTAACGGTAACATGTAAAAATGGCAGTATTTTTATTCAAGACGGCAAAATACATGTAAGAGTAAGAGGTGAGCAAAGAATGTGATTGGAGCCAAAATGTTTATTTTTCTACTAAAGTAGCAAGTTTGACATCTCTGATAAATGGGCTATTAGAGTCGAGCGCATTTTTTACCACTGCTAACCTTTTTCAAGAAAGGTGCTGCAATATTCTACTTGTATTCTGCCGGTTGAACTGTCACCAGAGTTAAACGGCACACGAGTAAGGACAATGGAAGTTTTAAAATCATCTCTTTAGTCTAATTAGTAGGGAAAAAAAAAACTCACCTCTGTTCGAGCTCGCACTGCTTTAGATCTTATCTAGCCCTCGTCTGCTGATGCCACGGCGACGTCTGACACTGACTTCTGTATAAGCAGACGGCCGTGTCTTGTCACGCTCGTCCGAGACGCAGCAGAGCAAAGCTATACGGGCCTACAGTTACAACTGCTACTACGTGCTGGTCCTCGCAATCGCAAAGCATTGGGCTCGGACCAACTACCTCAATCGGCGGATCGATACGCGCGCTCGACCGGCACAGAATAATTGCGGCCGTAAGTAGCGGTATCGGCAGGTGAATGAACTACGGGAATCGATCAATGAATCACTTTTCTTTTGGGAGGGGGGAGATAAAGAAAGAAGAAGATTAAAAAATTAATTAATTAATACACTGTATTTTCTTCCGTTCATTACTATCCCTCCTTCTCCTTCCGCCTTTCAGAATCTCTCTCCATTACACACAGTCCCAGACAATATCTAGCCTGCTCTCTTTTCTCCCTCCATACTCCCCCACCCCTTCTCATTCCAAGAGCCTTGACTCATGCATACATAGCAATATAGAAATATAAACGAAACAATATACTACAAGGTATCTCTTTCTCTTTTTTTCCCTGCTCAATCCCCCCCCTCTTATTTTTGTTCTCTCTCTCTCTCTCTCTCTCTCTCTCTCCCTCCCTCCCTCTCTTCACCATTACCTCCATCACCTTTCATATGTGTGGTTCTGTGGATGCCACTCTCTCTCTCTCTCTCTCTCTCTCTCTCTCTCTCTCTCTCTCTCTCTCTCTCTAGAATCAAGTTGCTTTCAGTCCATATACCAAAGTCAGAAAATGCCGTGAATCTGCGCTTGAAAACCTCATTCATTTTTCCCTTTAGATTTTGTGTGTGGTAGAAAAAAAAGCAGTGAATTTTTAAGCTAAATGAGATGACATTTTAACAGTTCTGCACGATTGCCACTAAGTTCTTTTCGAATGCAATGTCCGGATAAAACGTCCTCAGCTAACCGAGCTGTGTTGTAAAGGACATCTTTAATAATACACCACACAGACATCTATTCACTACTCTCGTCATGCATAATGGCCTCCAGTTATCCACTATTCAGCAGCTCTTCTTCTGAAATATCCACATTCAACCCCCCCCCCTCTCTCTCTCTCTCTCTCTTTCTATGTCTTATAAAACTATACGACTACGAGGGTGGCCTTTGGTGTGAAGATCTAGCACGGAAGCTCCAACAGTAGTAGGAGCGGGCACGAGACGAGCCGAGTACTCGTTTCTCGCGTGCAAAACCTTGACCTTGGCTTCCCGGGAAGTGATCCACTGCTCGACAGCCGGAAGAGAATGGGGCACGAGAAGAGAAACTCAGAAATCACACTACTCGCCCATCCCTATCCAACAATAACGATTGGCACACAGTGTTATGTTTGTAACCGTACCAATCAAATTTAATACACAGATATATATACTGACAGACAATTCGATGAGACCTGAAATGTGACTACGGACACACTTCAATTTATGGCATTATTCATTTAGTTGATTATTTATTTGCAATATGTTCATTTTTGAGCCATTCAGTCACTGCATGCTACAATAAGATTTTCATGTTATTAAATATTCTGATGATTTGCATAGATGCACAATTAATTAAAATCTGTTCTGTCCCCACACCAACGAGTCCAGAAACCTCAACCCGAGAAGTACCGTATGGAGGCAAACATCTGGTCAAAGACTCATCCCTCACACACTGCACTGGACCCTCATACACTGCACTGGACCCTCACACACTGCACTGGATCCTCATACACAGCTGGACCCTCATATACTTCACTGGACCCTCACAAACTGCACTGGACCCTCATACACTGCACTGGACCCTCATACACTGCACTGGACCCTCACTTTCAAACAGCATACAGTGTTTTAAAACACACAACTCTCAATATGTCACCAAATGAACAAATCGTCATGTCTTAAACACAGATGGTCTACTACACGCATAACTCTCATGGTATAAATCCTTACATAGCAATCCAAACATTCTAACGTCTTCTATCGGAACAGTGGGGAGACTATTGCCGGTAAGCTGTATCACCATATATCACTAAGCATTACATCTTGGTATTACGTGCGCCTAGGCTTAGTGTAATGCTTTTCTGCAACGACAGCCTACCCATCTGGACTACGAGCAGTTTTCTTGTCTATCAGATCAAACTACCTCAATGCCAGTACATGAGAAAATTTAAAAAAAAACAAAAAAACAGGAACATTAAAGCAAGAACTAGGGGAAACAAAGGGGAAAAAAACAACAAAAATTTGAGTTTATAATATGTAATTATTTTTCTGCATTGAGGACAAACAGCACCTTCGTTCAAGTAATCACTCAAAAGAGCTTCCAGCTCTGAACCTTGTTACGAACCTGTGCAAAGGCTTCAGACAGGCCTACAAAGTTTTGCGACATTAGATATTGACTTGTTTTGCAGAAGGGTCAACTGTGAACCGCTAAGCCATCGACCAAATATTCAGTAAAATGACGATACATTTTTTTTCCCCCCGATCTCTAGATTGACAAACAACAATAGGACTAAATATGCAATCGATTTAATAAGTGTTACTGATAAAAATCATCGAAACGTCACTTTGGTACGCTGGTCACCGCAAAGTTTGACACGAATGATGACGCCACATCGGTAAGGGGCGCAAGCCAAATATTGTCACCATGGGCTAAATTTTCTTAGTTATGTCCTCTTAAAACAGGCGCCCGGTGGAACTAGCATACATGGATTTTTATACAAAGTGTGTTGATCGAATGGACTCAGAATTCCATGCCGTTTAAAAGTGATGGATTTTGAGTAATCCAGATTAGATTATCCATAGCAATGAAGAACTTTGCTCTTGCAAGCTGCAATACCATGAGCAAATGGGGATTGAGGCTCCATGCTATAATAAATTACCTTGGTCTACATGTTTCTGTTCTTTGTTGCGGTTGTTGTTCAATTTTTCAAATTTATCATTACATTAACATTCAGTGCAAATGATCTATTTGATGGGATTTTTAATGCAAATGGCACGCTTTTCATTTCTTCACATAGAACACAAATAAATTTAAACAAGCTTTTACCAAAATAACTCTGCCTTTCATGTTTGAAGACTGCATGAAATGAAGAAAGAGTCTGACTGGAAAAAATAACTTTCGGGAACAACAAAAATATATCAAAGTTCATCACAACATCAAAGTGGCTGAACACGTGTCGCAGTTGGCACTCGGGTCAGACTTTGGACATGCCTGGCCTAGGCAAACTGTGATGACAATCTTAACTGCAAGCTCCCCCTTCCCTCCTTCCTGTTCATCAGAATTGTTTATGATGGGAACACATTGCACCCTAAACAATTTTTTTTTAAAACAACCAAGGATTCTTATTTTGTAGCGATATGGCAACACCATGCAGTTTTCAAAAAGAAATGAGTAACTATCCATTTATAATGCGTTTTGAAAGAGAGGATTCCACAATATACATATATCACTTCACACCATTTTAAGTTTTATTCACAATCCAGTCCAACCCACCATGCACAGTTTGGAGGAGATTGAGAACAAATCCCTCTGATCAGACCTCGTGAGTCCATACTATACAATATACATGTATATATATACAAATATAAAAGCTGTAATGATAGCTGCTTTCTTGAACTTTGTTTTCAGAATCAGCTGACTCCAGGAAATAACAGGCAACATTCATTCAAGGAAGATGGATCATACCAAGCTAAATCCCTCCAGAAACATTTACACAAGTAAAACTCACTTTTGTCCACTTTATCTGTTGTGAAAGGGATACCAAAGGGGGGAAAAAAATGAAAATTTCATGGTGTAATGTTCACATATTTTTCCAATTTTAATTATAATTCTGAAAGTAGTGGAAGATCTTCCTTGATATAACAATGCACATTAGAAAAAATAAAAAATAAATGAGCAGAACGAGAGTTTTCCTTGTTCAACAGTCTTTGTCTTTATGTTTGGTTTGTAGCCCCATTAGTATGGCTGTCTGTAATGTGCAAAGTGTATGTCTGTATGGTTGAACAACAAAGTCAAAGGGAAGCAATTTGGGTGATGAAGACAATCCCCACAGTTCACTGAATGTTAATGAAACATATCATCACCCCAGAATTAAATCGTCCTATTTCTACAACATTAAAATGTTGCAGTGTAATGTTGCAATGTAATTTTGAAGTGATAATATCACAAGTTTATTCATGTTTAATGTTTCTATTTCTTCTATTAATTTTTAACATTTTCCACAAGTATATATATTAGATGAGCCATGATCAGACAGACATCGACAGAAACCAACTGTACTCACCATAGTTTTTTACTGTGATATTCTCCCTGATGGTGTGAATTCTCCTGCCCCTCAAACTGACACCTCTGCAATATCTGTTATGTGTCATCTGCTGCTGTCACTGTCAGGTCACATGGTCTCTATCCTTTGCTGTGTATCCTGCATGCCCGTCACTGACCGTAATCCAGCCAGTGGATAAAATATCTGCAGTCTTTACCGTGACATCTTTCACTGGATTGTCTCTCTGCCTTCCCACCAGTTTCTCACTAGAGTTCACTTGTTTTGTTGACAAATTCTCTGCCAAACATCAATGGAGTGAGTTAAGGCATTAAAACTCTCTTATTATTCTGCTCCTCATACTTATCATGTCTATGTGTCCGGAACAGTGAGGTTCATTGGTTCAGATCAACAGCACAATTCCTTTACTCTCTTTTTCTCCATATAACTGCTATGCTATTATACAAGTATACAAGTTTCTGTTACAAGAAGGACTATGACTTTTTTGGTAAGCTATGACAAACTTTTATTCAGGAACAAAATCATGTTGACATGAGATTCCTGAATATTACTGCGGCGATGAGAAATCAACTCTCTGTCCTCAGAAAACAGACGCTTGGCGGGAACCGATGTTGCAGGAATGCACAGAAATCGACGAGCAAGTTCACAGAGTTGTGGATTGATACAACCACTTTCCTTCCACCAAGCCAAGGGATTCTCATGTCTTTGGATAGGAGGTTTTGCATAGTATCGATGAAATTCTATTGCTTGTCCAGTGGTTCTTACTATCGGTGCACACCTGGCCTTTTGCACTTTTTGGTCAAATAGTGACCATAAGGAAGACGTGGTGTGAGTTGTAGTCTGTTCCGATTCTGGATCAGATGAGCCCCGTCTATCCACAGCCATCATTTCAGTCAACTTCTTTTCAATATTTTCATGTTTTGAACCAGCAAAGGCAACTTTTTTAAACCGTGGATCTAGCAAAGTGGCTGCTCCTGGGACAAACTTAGCCTCCAGGCCTTTGACATGTTTCTTCATTTGCCGAGCGAGTTCTTGAGATAGCGGAGATCCCAGGTTAAGTGTCAAGAACTCAAGAATATTTCTGGCGAGCGGCAAAGTTTTAGCTAGTGATGCGAACTTGTCAGCTGATATCTCAACGGAGGCAAGTTCAAATGGTTCCAATGCCTTGAGGCAACCCCTAATGAACTCTGCCTCTGTCAAGGTGATGGACATGTCCTGTTTTCCTGATCTGTTGAGGGCATCACTTACAAAACTGTGAAGGTCCACGTATCGAGACAGCATCCTGTATGTAGAATTCCAGTTCATATCCAAATCCTGTTTCAGTTTCAGTGGCGTCTGTCCATTCATCACTTGAAAATCCGATAGTATTTCTGAGGCTTCGGTATGATTCTGAAAATAGAATGCAATATCTCTCACTTTCTTCATCACGGATGCAACAGCTTCAGTTCTTTTTAAAGCATCTTGTACGACCAGATTTAATGTATGAGCAAAACACAGCATGTGTGGCAAGTTCAAAATGGCGACAGCTTCCACCATTTTCTCCTCGTTATCGGTAACAACGCAGCTTACTTTTCCATTAATTTTCCAAGCTTTCAAAATCTGAAGTAGCTCATCTGCAATATTAAGTCCTGTATGATTTTTTCTTAGCCTACAAGTTTCTAAAACTGCACATTTCTGTTCCCAGTGCTTACTTATGTAATGCACTGTAACAGTTAGGAAGACCTCAAGATTGTGTGAAGTCCACATCTCTGTTGTGATTGCAATGCTGCCGACTTCTTCCAACTCTTTCTGTAGCAGACCTTTTTGTTCAGCATACAACTCAGGTAACAGTGACTGGGCAATGTCTTTTTTGTTCGGCAAGGTATACTCAGGATCCATTGCATTCATGAGATTGCCAAAGCCTCTGTCTTCTACGATACTCACAGGATGCAGATCACGCACAATCATTTCACATACGAGTCGGTCAATCATTTCTTTCCTTTCACTTTCACAGTGTTTCTCTAACTCTTGTTTGAAGACCACAGGATTTACAAGTGCATTTTGGATTGTGGGATGAGCTGTGACCACAGAAGTCGATGCCCCAGGTCGGAAAATACTAATAGTTTTTTTATTTGCTGGGTCTGCAACATCATTCTCCCCCACGTCGTCAAAATCATGAACATGCTTTACTGGCACTGCTTTCTTCTTAGTGTCTGGTCCCGATTCCAATTCTTCATGTTCCTGGGGATGTTTCACTCGCAAATGATGCCAGAAACTTGTTGTTCCACTACAGTATGAAAAGACTGCCTTGCAAAGGAGACAAACAACCTCCGTGGGGCCGGTTTTCTCCATATAAATCCATACACCGCTGGATTTAGGCCTGCTACGTTTGGTGGCCATATTTTCGTTACTAAAATACAAATTAAGTTATACAAATGTTATAGATCTTAGCCTTGGCTGTCTGTCATTATGATAAAATGATTCAAAATTAATGTGACCACACTGGACTGCCACTTGCTATTGCCTAGAATCTTGATTTAGATCTAGAATCTAGATCTAGTGCGATCTAGATTTCTAGAGATACAGATTTTTTTCTAGATTCTTGATATCTCTAGACTTGTAGGTCTAAGAAAAGACTTCGGAGTCGCTTTCGTGCTTTGGCTTCTTCAGTATGAGACTGGCTCATCTGATTCTGAGCATATTAGACTAGATGAGATCTAGTCTAGATCTAGATATCTAGACTTTAGAATAGATTAAAGATCTTGTCAATCTTGACTAAATCTGCATGCTTTTCAGTTTTCTGTTCTTGTTTTCTTTACAAGTGAGCCGATGCAACATGACACTGAGGAGTCACTGGTTTGCACAGATCTAGGATCAGTCACCTCGTCAAATCTCTAGATCTATAGACTAGGTCTTGATCATCCTAGGCTTCTCAAGATCTCTCTTGTCTAGATCTAGATCTAAAATCTAGTCGTTTTTCCCATGCAAACTAACTACTAACTGGGTCAAGACCGGTCACCGCTAGGCAAAGCTTGTCCTAAATTCAAATCTAGATCTACATTCTTTTACAGGCGAATTGTCCAAGAATTTGCACAACATTGCACATCAATCCCCAGTGAAACTAGATCTAGATCTACATTGGTCCTCAGAAAACTGCAGTATTGTCTGTAAAATCACAGCAGATTGTGTTGGGCTAGACAATATCCGACAAAAAGAGTGGGCTTATTCGATACGGAAATCGGTCGAATCTGACGAATCGATCATGATAATCGAGTCTGAATACGAACTAAACGAATCAGGCCGAAGAAGAAAATGAAATATAGATCTATGAAACATTTTACCACAATAAATCTCTTTTTAAACATAATAATATAGGATGCACATCAACAAGATACTAGAGTCTATGTTTCTAAAAAAAAAAAAAATCTGAATAAAAAGATTAGCATATAGATCTAGATCTATCTCGTGCCTATAAAATACAGTATTGTTTTCTGACTGATTCGAAGTCAAGAATGATATTTCGATTTTTTTTTTCAAAACGACCCGATTCGAGCCGAATCTAGGGCGAATACGCTATGGCAGAGGGAGGAAGATGTGTTTGCGCCTCAACCGAACAAGATCTAGATTAGCTAGCGGGCCACGGATCCCATGTTGTTACAGCATAAGGGTGTTGCTCTTCTATGTTGGTATTTCATCGCGCTATTTAGATCTGCCCATTTCGGCCTGACTCTGTCAAGTGGAGAACGACCGCGAAAAGATATGTACTACAATCATTTCATCACTAGCCCTATTCAAATTTGTCATTGACTCATTATGTGTGTTTTAGTTTCATGTTGCCACCACTATTGAGAGAAAGTGTTTACCCATTACTGACATTTAACTGACAAAGGCAAATGCTGTGTGTCATTATTGTATCGTCATTGTGTTTGTTTTGGTTTTGTTTCTTGTTTGTGATTTTTTTTTTTTTTTGTGTGTGTGCTGTTCTCTCTTTTTTTTTTATTTTTTTATTATTCTTTACGGATTATTACAAGTTATACAACCATAGAGATAATCTGGGTTTTTTTTTTCTCTCTCTCTCTTTCTCTCTCTTTATTTCTCTCTCACTTTCTCACTCTCTCCCTCCCTTACTTGTTACATTTATTCGAAACATGAATGCGTGTTAGTGCTGTTACAAAAAAAAAAAAAAAATGGACAATTTACTGTGTGATTTTTTTATTTTTTTTTTTTCCCTTCCCGTGACTTAGTTTTCACCCCCCCCCCCCCCACACACCCCAATCCCTTTTCCCTTCTGTTCGTTTCAAATAACAGAAAAAACAAACAGGATTTTCTTCTTTCTTCACAATGAATGGCATGTTAGTTACTGGTCACGTTCTGTAGTCAAGAAGATTCGCTATGACATAGGTATACTTGGCAAAAACCAGTGAAACAGCTAAATGGATCTAGTTTTCTATTTACATATATATATATGTAGGACTTTATACATTATGTGTAAGTAGGCCACATAATTATTTACATAGTCTCACGGAATTGTGCGACCTCTGCTAGAGTCGTTCAACTCGAATGTAGTCAATGACATTAACCACAGAAGTTCCAAGGACCGCCTGTTAAACTTGACAGTCTTATTCTTTCCAAATAATACAATGTGAAGGAAAATAATAATAATAATACCAGCTGCTCATTTCGCCTCGCATTTATTATGCTCATAGACATAAATGTTACATTGTTACAATGTTACATTGTTAATATCCCCTGTGATTAGGCTTTATCTTTCATGAAAGGACTCATAAACAAAATAAATACATGTACATGTATATTGTTTAATCGAAATGTTTTGATGATAAAGGGTTTGACACTCCATCAGATTTTACCGACATTCTCGAGGTTCAAGGTTAAAATGGCTGACTGTAGCATGGGGCTTCATCTAACGGCAGGGTCACCGTTGACTTTGAGCTGTAAAAGCAAGGAATAGGAAAAAAGTGAAGACTGGGAGTTGGTTTGTTTATGAATGGAGGACAAGAGAGGGAGAGTGAGAGAAAGAGATTGAGAATGGGAGCATACGTGCGTGTGTGTGTGTGTGTGTGTGAGAGAGAAAGAGAGAAGGGATGGGGAGGGGGAGGGAATAAGTGAGTTAGAGGCAAATCTAAGGAAATGGAGGGGGGGGGGGGGTTGAACTGGAAAAGGAAAAAAAGGCCCCAACAAAAAGAGAAAGAAAA
>JBCAUA010660669.1:0-15671 GCA_038406235.1 Peronia verruculata
TACATACATACATACATACATACATACATACATACATACATACATACATACATACATACATACATACATACACATACGTATATACTGAGAAAGGGAAAGTGCAATAGTGTTTTCATAGGCAAATTTTGCCTAAGATGTTGACAGCTTTTAAAAGATCAGTTTGTCTGACAAGAATAAGAATTCAGAACAGCAAAGTATCGTCTGACAGGCCGAACGGGTCCTCAGAGTAGATGTGATGACCTGTTGAAAGCATTTACCAATAGAGAGAGAAGGTAGAATTAGATATTAGTCAAAGTAGACGAGTTACATCCCCTCAACTTTGTCACCGTGATTAGACTTCGGAAGTGTTTATTTTGTATACAATTCTTTTCCGAGAACGATGCAAGAAGAAACAGCTCTGGAATAGCTTTGTAAATATTATTACTACCAGGGAACATAAATTATACGTTAAAAAAGGGAGAAAAAATAGACTTAGCACCATAAGATGCATTTTAACTTCCCAATACATTCATTTTTTACTGGGAAAGTAATTAAAATACAAAATCGTTAATGTCTTAAGCGAATCTATGGGCAGATCCATTCCCTGAAACTTCTAGGGCCCTGAGGAATGCGTCCTACATATGTCTAAGCCCCCCCTCCCCACTGTTATTTGGTATGTGGTGTGTAAACTTTCTCCCTGCCTTGCGACTGTGCTCACGCTGTCTGTTGAACAAACTTAAACTCAAAAGGCCTAGGTCACTCAATGCCTCAAAAATCCGGGAATAACAGTGTTATATAACTTGGTTTCCTTTTGACTCCAGGCCTTCTCTGCGTATTTCCAGAAGCAAGTCTGTAGTCTTACTCCAGTCTTCTGGTCATCTGTTTTTACTAAAAAAAAATAAAAAAATTCAGGAAACATTAATTCGTCCTATAATAAAGTTTCTTCCCATTTGCAATTGGATTTGATAGAGCCGTTGGAAAATATTTACTCAGTATACGGTGACGGGCTCACGTTTATGATATCTTGAAGTCGGATCTGTAAACTGAAACCTTTAGAACATGTAGTATGTCAACAAACATGCTTCTCGTCCTGTCATTTACTTGTTTAAGTAGAAAGTATGGATTTTTAAAAGAGTTTGCCAAAACAAGGCGTTTTTCGCCTAGTCTTGGGACCATTTTTAAACTGTCAGTGATTCTTAAACGGGCTTGCCGTACACAGGGAAGTAAAAAGTTACGTTGTTAATCAAACTCCTCCGCTTTCACAATGTCAAGCTTGACTGCAGAAGTTCCCCTTTACTTCTTATGCTGATCCATCTAGTAACCATAGTTAACGCCATGCCTTTCTCTGCTAACCTTGTCAGCTAACTGGCCCAGCATCCTGCAACTCCCTGTACCAAATGACAAGACGACGTTTCCAGCAGTTTTCAAAGTCTTTAAGACTGTCTTGTTACTTGCAGCACTTTCCTGTCAAAATTTATAATTAATCCCTCAATAGCTGCAAAAGACAAATTCCTTGACCACGCTCTCTGGAGAGAAGTTTACACATGACAGAAATTCCTCTTTGTTACGAAGTTTCAACACAAAATACGAGTAAGTAGGGCTAACAGTAAACAACAACTCATTCCAGTGAGACAGGAGATGACATTGGCTTTGTCTCCAGTTTTCATGCGCAAGAGGACTGTTCCTGTAGGTGTTCCATGAGCCAGACGGCCTAATCACTTTTATGGCACATCGCAGCCATCGTAAAACAAGGCTGAGACAGTGATCTCATGTTTTACCGCCTACTATTTCCAGTTGACACAATAGCCCACAGTCAGGGATCAACAATGAAAGACTCAAATTGATCTACTAATGCTTCATAGGACAGATGTTCCGTTTTCAATACACTGTTACAGTGTATTTAAGTGGTAGAGTTCAGCCGTAGACTGACAGATCCAACTAGATAAACAATTTCACTGAGGGTAGGTTTCTTGGGCCATAGATGGTGCAGTATGAAAGCTGTAATTCTTGGTAAGGGTGCATGGGGAACGTGAATATCTCTGATGTAAATCTCACAATCTCTCTCTCTTTCTCTTTCTCTCTCTCTCTCTCTCTCTCTAATGCAGAAAACAGAGTGACATTATTTCATTTTGTGCTTGTTTGAAATTCAGAACAGGAAAGCTGGGTCAAAACAAAGAAAGCAATAATAAATTAGGAATAGGGGATGATATGAAAGAATAGACACCCTGAATAGTAAGGATCGTTATAGAATACATTAATGATAAGGAAGTGTATGTCAGTTGTAGAAAACGATGATCACCAATGTCATGCAGCAGGGCACTCGATTACCATGCTGAGTCCGGAATTAGCACAGTTTTCAAACGGGTATTATGTTTGAGTAGTCGTAATATATTCTTGATTTTGGTCTTGTCTTGGTTCCTTTGTGCTGTGCATTGTATTGGCAACGCAGTAGTGTGGCAACGCAGTAGTGGCTCTTTTTCACATCACCAGCTCTCTCTATCCTGCCTGTTGTGTGCGAGGGCTTGTGTTGTAATGAACAAGAATCTGATTGCCATCATTATCTCCCTCCTCTATTCCCTGCCCCCCCCCCTTCCAATCCTCCACTCTTTCTTGCCTGCCAGGTGGTTGTAGGCCATAGTCTTAATGTCTTCACCCACGCCATATGGAGACAATCATTTTGGTATTTCATTCCATGAACACCGGCTATCCTTCACTTCACGGTCCAAGTTTAATATCTCTCCCAGAAGTGGTTTGGCTTGTCCATTATCCTCTTCTCGTGAATTACTCCATCATACGGTTTGTCTAGTAAAGTTGCTAGCTGGCTCTCTTAGTGAATGACCAATACAATCCCACCTCTTCCTGCCAATTCGTACCTCTCTGGATATCATGTTAGTCTATTGCCCTAGCTCTAATTATCAGTTCTCCCCTATCATCGTAATCATAATTTTCCTCATGCAGTTGTTGACGGTAGGGATTTTTCCACTAATCAGTCCAGATTTTGCTGCCCAGGTTTCACAAGTTTAATGATTTCACATTCTTGGCAGGACAGAAAAAGTTTCAAGAGATTAGCCTAATGACCATAGGAACTGCAGCAATGGACAGGGAAATTTATAACCAAGCATTCTTCGTCGTACCAGATGGAGTTCTGATTGATAAATCTCTCTAAATCCATCGTTTCTCTCATTGACTGGATGGACTTGACTGATGCCCTATTTTCAAGAAGGTAAAATGCAAGGAGGAACAAACATAACAGCTATGCCATTCTAACTTTAGTTGAGAATAGAATAGATCAAATTATTAACATGTTACTCCACTTCATGACCCGTACGACCTTTCCATCTGATATTTGTTCTTTTATTTCTAATCTTCTCTTCCCATGGTTTTCTTGAAATTGGAAGATATAGCATAGCGTTTGATGTTTTAAAACTTATTTCAAACTGAAGATAATCAACAAATTTGTGATTGGCTTATTATGTCGCACGTTTGGCTCCAGCTCTAAGTCACGACAGAAAGACTTTGTAGATTATGCAGATTTTCGTGTCCCCGATAAAATAAGTCCAATGTGTTTATAAAGGGCAGCAGCATGTTTTTATTTTGGTCTGGACAGATTTTGAAACGAGAGACACACGAACTCAATATCAATCTGATTCTGATAGTATCTTGTATACTTACCATCTTTTGTTCCAAGAGTGGCGTCCACTTTTGGTCGGCCTTTCAAGTACATAACATCTAAGGCCATTTGTCTGACGAATTCTTTGTATAAGGCAGTCCAGTGGATGACGTCCTCTTCAAAGTCGTACTTCAGCGCTGAGGTGGCCTGTAATGCTACCACTAGACAGATCACTGTTGTTATAATCCACCATGGTACAAATGGCAGTAGAGCACCGTTTGAAGCCTTAGATTGTGAGTCAAATCTTGCCATTTTGCCCATGGTTGGTCTTGTGACTGAGATTGTTATGGCTGGTCTATAGTTCTCAGATCATCAACCCAAGCACTGTGTCTTTCAACAATAAAGCTATGTTTTTAATTGAAATAGTTTAATCTCATCACATCCATATAAATAGACATATGCGGCAGTTTATAAGGATAATGTTATGATTGACATGGAACGATTTCGGTGTCAGCCACAACTGTTTAATACCAAGTTTGTTGAACGGTGCGAGAAATTATTCATTGTCCACATTCATGTTTTTCAAAGGTCCCATGAAGTGAACCTGGAATGAATAAATTAAAATTAATTGAACTTAGCTACGATTTAATTGAAATCGCGGCTTTAAATAAAAGAAAATATACTTGTTCAACCATCGCCTTTTCTAGAAAAAAGTGGTGACTGGGAGGAAATCATTTTTCAGTTTATTTCTAGGGAAAAAACAAACTACCCTTGTCTTCAGCTGTGGTCATTGAATAAGACTAAAGTAACCGGAGAAAGCTTATTCTGTCGGGTCACTGCCTTAGTGGTATATACACAGTGACAGTATAGCTGATCAAAAAAATTAAGATATTACTTAGATTTTTCAAAAATTATTCAAATCAATGCTATGAGCCATTTTGGATCAATCAACTATTTCATCAACCATAGACGTTTTGCCATATCGATCTTGAGAGTTCAATTCAAAATTCTAGTGAAATCTGGCTTTCAGAACTAAAGGTGACAAAGAAATCTTGAAAGAAAAGTATATATATATACAAGAGATTAAAAGGGATCTCTTGGCAACCAAGGACTGTTGCTATGTTACATTACACAAAGAAACAGCCAAACCCAAGACAGCCACGACCTTCACTCACTGAACAAAAAAGAAAAAAATCATTGGCAGCTACTTATTTCCCACCAAGCAATTTCGAGATGACTTCGGTCACAGAAACTCCTAAAATTTATGTATTACTTATACAGCACCAGGTACAAATCAGTACATTATTTCGTGGAATGTTCAAAAATACTTTTTGCCGCCCGTAAAAAAAAAAAAAAAGAAGAAATATTTATTGTGAATATTTGCATTGTAAACTGACCTGAAATGAACACAACAGTGCCTGTTTAGCTCTCTTTCAACTGTAATTAGCGTACATTGAAAACGCTGTGCACGAAGTCAAACGATTTTTGAGAGGGATGTTTTATGCGAGGATCAAATTCTCAAAACAATGAGCTCCGTGCTGTGGGTGATCGTTTTGCCTGCTTGTAATGTGAATGTACGTTATATATATCCTATATCGCATAAACTGTGAATAGAATTGCTTCTTCAGGATGAATTAAGTCGATTTCTTACATTAAAGTACATGGATAGTTACATTGACCCGCTATAGCAAGTGACCTGTATATCAAAGCGTAACATAATTCGGGAAGACTCTGCGCTGATTTTATCATAAATTGAAATATTCCTAAAGAAATGGGAGTCTGTTGCATGCTATAACTAAATGAAAGTATTACAGAAATTCACTTCTGCCTTCAGAGGTACGCCTATCGAACTAACACAGTGTTTCTTGAATCCACCTTGTTGTGATGTCATTCGTGACATTTTCATTTATAATGCATCCGAGTGTGAATGTACTTTGAATGTTTACTGTGAACGGTCCTTTCTACGACATATAGATTGATTCCGATCAAGCAAACGGCTGATAATCCCCGTATAATTTTAGAAAGCTAAGGGTACAAACACGTCAATTTTTTACACTGACATAAACACACACACACACACACACACACACACACACACACACAAACGCACGGGACCAGTGACAATATGAAGCAGTATCAAACATCAGTGAGTGTTGTATTTCTAGAAGGAGGGTACAAACACTCCGTCGGGAATTTCCAGGTTTTTGCTGAGTCGAACTATTAAGTTTATCTTGTCTTTCAATTCACAGCACATAGCCATTGATTGTCTCTTACAGTTCGTTGTAAGAATTGTTAAAACTGTTGATGATTTTATACCAGTATTTTCTCCTGAATGCCATCAAATCATGTGAATGCCACGTTAAAGAAAACCTAATATCCATAAGCATATATAGATATGTACTAACCTATTAACTATGTCGTCTCTCTTCTTTGTTTTTCTGCTACGTAAGACTGGTGAGTTAAGCTACAATCTTACTGGCTCTACCTGCAACAACCACTTAGTAGTTCAGATGAGGCTGATATGAGATCTATATTTCTCTGTCTGAAGAACACAAATTATATTCTGATTTTCTATGAGATGTTTGAAGTAACACGTTTTATGTTGAACGGATTGTGAACAAACTTTTGAGTTTACAGAAATGGGTGCTAACTGTTGATGTGTAAAGTGCGCAATATATACAATATAATATAATATAATATAATATAATATAATATATATACATTTTATATAAACTAGAGGTATTTTTCCCATTGTAATTTTAAATTGTCCCATTGGCCAGAATAAGACTAGACAATGCACTCCTGGTTGGATATGTTACATCTTATTTCCACCTGGTTACCACTAAACCAGTGGGAGATTCAGTGTTCACTCTTGTTAATACTGTTTTTAGTGCTATTATTTTTAGCTTACACTAATACACGGAGATGCACATGTTTAAACAGGAGAACAGGGATTCTGGTGCTGGTGTTTTTCTCCACTATCCATCAGAAAATTTCAATCCATGCTGCCCTCCTGGCTTTTAGTCTGATCACTGGGCGATCTTGGAGAATGTTATAAAATTCAAGGTGAATACATTACGTTCACATTGAGGCAAAGTTCATCCAGGCATAGTTCATTTTCGGAGATATCTGTGGAAAAAAAAAAGAAGACAATGTACAGGATTATGGATACTGGTTAAACGTTGTTCAAGTGAATTGTCATTAACGCTTTTCAACCTCTAAGAGCTTTCCTATGTTGTGTGCATTGAACTGCATTAGTGAACTATTGGCTGTTGGCCTCTGTCCTGATTTATCCATCATTTCTTTTTTCTCTACGGATCCGGAATGAAATAAAGGAAATCATTTAGGTCGAAATTATCAAATCACATGTTTTTTCTCTTGTCTCGTTTGCCCAGCAGGGATTTTAAAGAGAGAGGGAGAGAGAGAGAGAGAGGGAGAGAGAGAGAGACGGGTGGGGGGTGGGGAGGGAGGACAGAAAGAGAAAAGAAAAAAGTGAGAGAAAGAAAATGAATAGAATGGAGAGTAGGGAGAGTCCAGCTAGCGTAGTACGAGTAGTACCGCATGTTTTAGCTATTTTAAAAGTCGTTGTGAGATACGGTCGTCCCGAATCAGTTAATACCTTAATAAATAATTCAGTCAATGGAAACGAAACAACAAAGTTATTTTGAGGGGATCATACACACTCATTAAATTGAACAGTAGAGGCCATGGTGCATCGTGCATCAAACAGTAGCGAGGACAGTGCATAATCTCTGCATTGAGCATTTACAAGCAATACTGCTCAATCTTTATACTGAAGGTAAAATGCATAATCTTCACACTGGGTAATAGATAGAAGAGACAACCTCAAAATCTTTTCGTGAGCAGTGGTGGCGAATGCTGCATAGTCTCTACAACTGAGAGTGCATAACTATTACTTGGAACAATAGAGATAGCACTTTGTTCCCCTTGCAGGGCAGGGCCCTGCAGGACGCTGTGCGTGTCCTGTGTTCGATCTCAGTACATCTTCTCTAACTCTTGACCACAAAACACTGAGGTGCAATTTAGACACGAATCTCTCTCATCCCAAATTGATCCCAATCAGCGTTTATATGGTATATATTTCATTTCAATTATTAATTAGTTTCCACTGAAATGTTACAGTCAAAGTCTCCACATAAGGGTTAATAGAATCAATAAACTTTTACCCCAAATTGCATTTCGACGTTTTGTGTGCCAAACATTTGCAGTGGTCGATACTTCACAAGCCTACAGCCACAAGAGCCTCATTAACGCAATCGACCGCACGTTCAATTTTCCAGTTTTCATGTTGTGGCCATTTTCTAAAGACCATTGCCAGGGTGAGGAAATGAAATTGAATAAAAGGAATAAACAAATAGAACAACTTTATGAAGCCAGCAAACAGGACGATGCACTGGCCCAAAGATAAGATGGTACTTTCAGATGAGGGTTTTCATTCAGTCTGTTTACTGTGAAAAAAAGGTAACCTTTCACACTCTTTTTTTTCCCATGACATATCCGGCAGCAAGACATAAGAAGTAATCAATCAATCAATCAATCAATCAATCAATCAATCAGTCAGTCAGTCAGTCAGTCAACTAATCAATCAATCATTTATTTATGCATTCATTCATTCATCAATCGATCTATTCATTCATTCATTCATTCATTCATTTATTCATTAATCAATCGATCAAGTAATCAATAATACTTGTCGGTCAAAGTCAATTTCTATGAACAGTCTTTTAGATAGCAAAATGCTATTAATTCGAGATAATAGTATCACCATTTTCCTCCACACAGAACAAGGGATTCTTGGTTCAAAACTCACATTACCAAAACTGAAATTTAAATTGACTACAAAGACAAAAGACGTTCCAAGATACTGAAATGAATAACAAAGTTATTTGGTCTCGTTTTAAAGTGTATCAACAAGGAATCATAAACTACTTTTAAAAAATATTGTCAATGTTTAAATTATTTCTCGGATTCCTTGCCATTTTTATTGTTGTTGTTGCCAATGCAGTCCTCTTATGGCCTATCCTTTTCAAAACTGAATCAGTCATGTTCATTGTCCATAAAATTCTGACATTCCCATACAGTTTTCGCATATTATTATATAAAAGTCATATTTCTGATAGGTAAGATGGTGATAGTATAGTCTGTTGTTTACACACTTTTCCTTCAAGTATTGAACTATGTAGCTTAATCGCCTTAATGAACATGCAAATGTTTACTCGCTAACGTCTGGGTGACGAAGAAGTCACCATTTTGAACCGTGATTCCAAAATGCTTTATTGCTTACTAAAAATGCAAAATTTCAATAGCGTTTTGCCCACGTATTTTAGTGTAGAAACTACGAGAGAACGAATATCTGACGTCTTGACAGTGTATCATATAAAGCTTTTCATTATTTCAAAAGTGCTATTAAAAGTGGGAAACGCCTAATCAAAATTACCAGGTCAGTTTTGATCAATCCTGTTTCGTTTTTGTTTTTTTTTAAAGCATATTCAAAGACTGAATTGTTTTTAATAAAAGAGATAGCCCAGCTTCACTCTGTCGTAAAGACAGAATGTCCAGTGAAATTAAATTTGCAGGACCACTGGATCAAAGTTTCAATACAGGTTTCATGAATTAATCGAAAGAGGTAGAGTAGGTCAAAGAAGATCCTATGTCATGAAACAGGGTCGTTTCTGCTGTGAAACACCGGATGTTTTGAACAAGTTCTGAAAACGGTCAAGTCACTACATTCAAATTACCACTAATGTCGTCAAGTACGACGTAATGTAGCGTATCAGCTTCTAATGCTCCATTGATTTTATAACACAGACGCAGGTCGAGAGCCAATTTGCCATCATGTCTCTTCTTCGCCGCGATTTTGCTCCTTGACTGTTAAGAGACCTTTCTGAATAATTAGCTCTCCGGCGCCACAAGAAAGATCACTCCCAAACTTTACTTTGGCTTCCTCAAAATGCCTCAACCCTCAATTTGAAATCTGGTCCAGCTCCTCATCTCATCTTTACCAGCCAGTGTTTCTTGACTTCTTCGATAGTTTAAAACAGAATGCCAGCATAAACCACGACGTTGGCGGGGCATTGTGGGCAGTAGCAGTTTACCATGTTTTTGCAACATAGAAAAGTGTAATAATCTGGGGATCACGAACCACTTACATATGTAAAAGAAGTGAGTCATTGACTTTGATATTGTCAAGATTATTTTAAGTGTTACTGTTTTCAAGTTACTTCCCGCGGTCTGTCCCATATTATGGTAATTGTAAGATCTTATGAAGCAAGGTCACATCGCGATTTTCGTTTCGTTAAAGACATGTTCAGAAGCTTTCGATTGGGCAATGTTCCCTCGAGTTCATTCTGCAATGTTATTGACCCCTATTTATCTTTTTTTTTTTCTGCTTTCTCCAGTTCCTGCTGCTATCCAGGCTTGCAATTGCTGGTGTCTGTCAGTAGAGCACGTTCATAATACTTTCTTGCGATACCCAAGCACACAGTTTGTTCTGTTTGAACTCTGTCCATCTTTCCTTTTCTTTCTTCATCTGTCTATCCTTTCCTCCCCTCCTCTTTCTGTCGGTCCGTTCCTTCTCCTCTCTTTCTCCGTCTCTTCCTATCCGTCTCTTACTTACTTCCTCCATCTGCCCTTTTCTACTTCCATCAGTTCTTTTCTTTTTTTTTTTTTTCCTTTACCGGCAGGTCTATGCCTCTCTCATTCCGCCTATTTATATGTCTGTCTTCTGTCTGACACTGTATTGACCTATATATATAAGATCTCTGAAATAATATTGTGTCCCAGGGCTAGAAAAAAAAATGTACAGTAAATGAGTAACAGGTTGTTTATGTCCTCAAAACCAACATGCCCCTTATCGCCAACTTGCTCAGGTACTTGGAGACTGCCAGTGACGTCTTCGGGTTCTGTCTTAGACGCTTTTGCTGTCGGGAATCTGACTGTAGAATATTCATAAACTGGGATAGCCGCCCCATGGCAAAGTTAACAGGTTGATTGTGCTTGGTGGCATTCAATGAATCCATTTTCATTGATTCGTCTTTTCATTCATTCATTCATCCATTCATTCATTCATTCATACATTCATTTATTCATTCATTCATTCATTTATCCGTCGATTCCTTCATCCACTCATCCATCCATCCATCTATCTATCCATCCATCCATCCATCCATCCATTCGTCCGTCCGTCGATACATCCATCAATCAATCCACCTAATCTGTGTCTCTTTAGATCTCATTTATCTCACATTCTCTTTGATATTGTATTATTATTTTTTATTTATGTATTTATTATTATTATTATTATTATTATTTTGCTGACTTTATGCCTCTCTCTATCTCTTTCTCTCTCTCTCTCTCTCTCTCTTTCGTTCTCTTAGGTCATCACGCTTCGGTGAGGAATATATATCCACCATTCGTCCATCAATCAATCCATCTTGTGTGTGTCTCTCTAAATCCAATTTATCTCACTCCTTCACACTCTCATTTTTTTTTTCGCTGTCTCATTTCTCTCTCTCCCCCCCCCCTCTCTCTCTCTCTCTCTCTTAAGAACTTTTGTGACATCACGCCCAGATGAGGAAAATATACACAGATGCACACATACAAACAGATACACATTGTATATAACTTGAACACGTGTTTTTTTTTTTTTAGTTCGTTGAACCAGTGAACGCGATAATGATCTTGTGAAACACTAAAACAGCTAAAACACAAGTATGTGTAATAAAAGATATGACTGAAAGAGCAAATAAACCCACCCTGAAGGTTAAAAAGAAGAGAAAAGCAGGTTTTAAGAAAGGTTTCTATTTTTGGCTTAATTTATGCATTTTTTTGTGCAAAATGTACCTCTTCTTTTATGAAACTTTCACCCTCCACCGCCCCAACTCAAAATTACAGTGCCAAAAATGCTAGGTCAGATAGATCTAGATTTCTGGTTCTAGCGGACATTGTACTCTCACTGCTGCATATCTAGCGTGTAGATCTAGTGTCATTTAATTTCTGTAATTGATAAATCCATTGCACTAGATATAGTGTGATCTTAGTACACATTGTTTGTGTTATCTATAGAGCTAGTGAAAATACTTTTGAAATGCCATTCGAGAAGTTTGTGTTGCCTTACGATAAGGCAGTCCAAGTCTGTGATTTAGCACTTTTGGGCTCCTTCAAAAGGTATAATTATCTGCAGAGACTTCCTACTATTTTGTCGCGTTCATGGCGGTATTACTGAGTGATAGAGACGTTGGAGTTAATGGTGGTGATGCTAATATAGTAGACAGCGTTAGTTATGTGCGTAGTGGAGATGTGCCATTGACTATGGTGGTTACTGGTGGGATACTAAAACGGTGACCAAGGTGCTGATTATTGCAGACTTGAAGCGGTCGTGATGATAGCAATAGTATATACAATGTAAAATATAACATAGCCCTATGTAGGCCAATCCTATTGAAAAGAGATAAAGTTCGAAGTGACAGAACTTTCGAAAGGACCTAAATCATATATAGACTTTCAAGGGTGCTAAGTCAAAACTTTAGTCGAAATCTTAAATTAAACTACATTTTTACCATTATTAAACCTATGTTAATAAAGAACACTTATATTGATAACAAACAACATACTAAATTTCAATTAAACATAAAGTTTAATCTGTGATAAAAGCTCGTCTTGTCTACAAATTCATCCATATCTGAACTTAGTACATGCAGTATCTTTTGCAAGTGCCCTCCTCATATACGCCTCAAAAACACCAAAGTAATTCTATGGGAGCCTTTATGGTGATAGGGGCTAGAGAGAGAACAACATTCTTACAAAAGATTATGAAAAGATATTCAGAAAAAGGATAATAGAAGACAGAGATGTCAAGGAGTAACTGTAAGTGTGTCCAAAAAGTTTGTTTTGAGGCTAAAGGCCGGACTTTAGATGTAAACTTTTGTTTGTTTAAAAAGGAAAAAAAAAGAACCCCCCCCCCCCCCCAAAAAAAAACAAAACAAAACAAAAAACAAACAACAAACAAACCAAGAAACAAACAAAAAACTTGGAAGGCTTTTTTTTTTTAAAATCAAAACCAAATTTTTTGTCACTATTTACTATTTTTTAAAAATTATTTCTGAATTTATTCTAATCACAATAATTAATTATACATCATTTTCACAATGTGTTATGTGCGCCTCATTGTGTTTGTAAGTTGCTCGTTAGAAAATGGATGCTTAGCATTTATTCATCAGCACATCTGTTCAATAGATTTGTTCCGACCAAGCCAAAGGTTGGAAATACCGGCGTCTATTTTTAGCAGAGGGGTACAAACACTCCAAACTATTCATAAATCTGACTCTCTTTTCGGTTTGACCCTATTATGGTGTGGAGGAAATGTGTCACTAAAACTCACTGTGAGCCTATTGAACCTAGATGGGCTCAAAATTGAATATTGAGTAGTGTTAATGATTTAATGACTTAAGACGAATTATGACGTACTTCTGGCGTCGTGCTTTTTCCGAAGTGTTGAGTTCAACACTAGTGTTGTGGGATTTTGTGGTGTTTATTTTCAGTAGGGGGAACAAACACTCCGCCCGGGAGTTCCAGATCTGTGCTCAGTCGAATATGAACTATTAGAGGAGACGTACACTTTATTCATTCAATGATATGTAACATGAGGTTTCTCCTGCAAACTTTAGATGTCTCATATTTTTATTACCTTATCATTTCTATACTCCGGTCACCCCCCCTCTTCGGATGTACATGTCAGCGTTAGGGTGGACTTGTGCTGGTCGAGGGTCTCATACATGTTAGCGGTTAGCGTTAGGGAGGACCATCATCCGCACGTCGGACCTACACGTTAGCGTTAGGGCGGACTTGCGCTGGTCGAAGGTCCCAACAGAAAGCCAACGGGATTGTCTTATTATTTGGTATACTGTATGTAGTGTCAGTCCGGGACCTGAGTATAGCCACGGCCTATTTCTTAACTTTGGAAGTGCCAAAGGATCAATCTGGTCAGTCACCATGTTTATATTAGTATTGTCGTCGAAGAACACACACTGTCATTATGTGGTATGCCCTACTATATTTTTCAGAGCATAAACTTTCAATCTTTATATAGGAATATTAATGTTATCATAGAATGACTGACAACTTGGGCAGTTTTTGTTGACCATATTTTAATGTATGTAAGTTAGTAAGACATTACAGCAGTGCCTAACCTAGTGTTTAACTTATAAGTAACTTCATTATCTGTCCTTCGAAATGGCTTAGAACGCTATTCAAACTGTTTTATCATCTGCTTTTCATTTCACTATGAAGGAGCAAGCTTGAGGGGTAGAGGGCGACCAAAGAAGAGGTGGTTGGGCCGAGTAGTAACAGCACTAAGAAGCCACCGGCTACATGTAAGGAAAGCCACACACCTGCCAAAGCTGGATAGCTTGAACTTCCCCCGCACGAAATGGCATAAGAGAAAGGACAAAAAAAAAAAAAAACCCCAAATATTTGAACACTAGGATTTGAATCTCCCCTATTAGCTGATGTCTTTTACCATCTCTTGGCTGTTCGTTCATTTTGTCATTCCATAATTTTTGTTCAAAGATTTATTTTGATGATATCAACCCTGTTGGCAGCTTTGTTTTCTACCCTAGTAATAAAGCATTTCATTTTCTGTGTAGTTCCCCTTCTTAGCACTGGGGACTGATCACTCGGAAGAACGGAGGCTGAAATTCACAATTAAACCTCTGTTAATTCTTATGCGAAAACAACAACAACAACAACAACAAAAAACAATTTAAGAATTCTTGCATTCTTAACAATACTGACTGTGAAAGTAATGTGAGACATGAACATTACACAGAGCATTTTATCTGTGGGCATAGATCATACCTTCTGTACCGCAGGCTGAGTCTCTCCATTCTCTCAGTTTTTTTTTTTTTTCTCAGATGTCTGTGATCGGGTATTACGCGGTTTGACACTGACAGTACCTCTGCTCACACTCACATTATTTTGTTACAGTGACTCCCTTGTAGAAGCAACATTAGCATTCTCTTGGTACCGCCAACTGCAGTTCCGCATGCCCCACGTTTTCTCTGAATGCTCGATTTTCACCTGGTAAAAGCTGACACTTTTGTGTCACCAAAGAATATGCCCTAAAGAAATTGTATGGGCACAGGAAAGCAATTAATCGAACATTTCTTGGTACAAAGTGAGTTTAAATTCTCTAAAACAAACCTTGAAGTGTTAGAATTAAACAGCCGTCATTTGAAAAATGATTTAATTTTACGTTGCTGTTAGGCTATTTTAACGTCAGGAAGCAGTTCAAAGCTAGCTGTAAACTGGAATGGCAGTTAAAAAAAAAAAAAACGGGAACTTAAACAGACCTAATGAATGGGCTGGGAATTTGGCTTGCAAAATAATTCCTAGAAACCACTACCAAATTATTAGGAGCTCCTGGAAAGTATAAGCCAAATCAAATTTCTTTCCTGCTAAGAGCAAATCTTCCTAATGCCGTCGATCGATCGCAATAATCAAAAACCTACTAGGGTCTTTTTTGTTCCAGCTGATCAGCATGGTTCATTAGGGAAATTGTATTCATCTCTGAGCTATAGTTATTACTGACTGTTAATCATAGGCTGATTATCTAATTAGAGAAATTGTACAGTAACAAACCAGAATTGGAAATTAGTACTGCCGTACTAACAATCACTGTTGACTAGGGTGGTGCAATAATTATCACTTCAGTTAATGAAAAACTATTCGTCATCTTCAAACATGAGTTAGCCCGCTCTCTGTGTGGCACTCTCTCACTTCTTTTCTTGTGTTTCTCTTTTCTCTATCAGTCCCTCCGCACTTTCCGATCGTCTTCTGTTCCTTCAACCGGCATTCCTCGCTCTCTCTCTCTCTCTCTTTCTTGTCTCCTCTTCCTCCCGGCACTGCCTCTCTTCGATAGAAAAACGAAAGACCAGTGCACCAACGGATACCAGATGGATTGAAAAATAGCTAGCTGGAGAAAGGTCAGACAGGATAGATAGATAGATAGATAGATAGATAGATAGATAGATAGATAGATAGATAGATAGATAGATAGATAGAT
>JBCAUA010660780.1:0-15671 GCA_038406235.1 Peronia verruculata
TGGTCCGAAAATTTGGCGATTTAACATCAAGAAGTTATTTATAAGTGTTATTTGCTTTTTTCAAAATTTTTTTCTAAGATGATGATGATGATGATGATGATGATGATGATTGCCCCGACGAAGAGCCAAGCGGGCTCGAAATTTTGGCTAGCGATATTAGTTTCTTTTATCAACTCAGTTCAAAATTCTTCATGTTGTTTTTCTACTTTTCCACTTTTTTTATGTATTTGATTAGTTGGCGGTGGACAGACATCTTACTTTTAAGATATTTTATTTTATTTATTTATTTTTTTAGAAAATGATGATGATGATGATAACTAAGAGATGGAGTGCGATAATGTGATCGAGATGTTTGTTAATAATGAAGGTTACATAATTGATGGACGTGATCGTTTCTTGGTGATCTTGTGTTTTATTGAAGCCATTCATTAACTACGTCATTCGTTTCTGTGCTGGTTTTTCTTTCTTTTGTTGTTTGCCTTTATTGATTCCGGAGGGGTCGAGGGGTGATAATTGAACCGTGAAATCTCTTATATCGTAAGGTTCAGAGAACTGGACCGTGTAAGCAATTGGTATATTGATTTTCTCTTTCTCGTAGTTCAGCAGTGGAGTGTTTCTTCTTTTTACTAGTGGATCAAATAAAATCGTATTCAACGTTGATGATTTCACTACATAAACATATATTATCATATATTAGAAGTTAACAGGTGGCTACCCTGGTAGGATTGTCATTTTTATTGATTTGTTTTTAAAATAATTTGGCTTGTGCATCTTGACAGTTTAATTACCACTGCGGTAGACAAGTACCAATCGGCCCATTTTAAGTTTTTAACTCCTTGTGTGCGGAGATGCATCACATCCTCTTTTCAGCCTGTCTTCTGATTTCTTCCTGCTTTTCCTCATGACACAGTTCTGTTTTTCACTCCATCTTTTTAGTTTTTTTTTTTTTCTGCTCTCGTTTTCAACATTTCAGAGGGTTATGTCTCTGAGTGCACTATTTAAATCACAATTAATATTTGTTAAATGCTATCTTCTAAAAATTAGTATTAATATCTATTTTGCCCATACAAAACGTAAGGCCCATTAGTTGTCTTTTATGTGGCAGAGTAAGACGTGGAATATAGTGGATGATGGAATCCTGTTTCATGAAACTCTACAGGCCTTATCCGCAGATAGCTCGATTTCGTCGCCAATCGCGAACCACCGGCACCGGGCTGAAGTTATTTCGGGATAAAAAGCGCCGGTAAGCAGTTAGACCTCGACACCGGGCCGAGTGTATCAGCGCGTGCTCGCTGCGTCCGGCTGTATTGATCAGCGGCCTGTGTCGAGTTACCTGGCGCGTGCCCACCCGGTGCTGACACTCTTTTGTCACCTTGTTTAATTAACCCTTAGAGTAGCAGATGAAGCCGCGGGAATGTCATCGTCACTTTCATCTATCCCTTGGTATCTGCTACTGTTATCGGTAGGAGTGACTTTGAAGATGAAGCCATGAACTTCCTCCAATCCTTTCTGTCTTCCACAACTCATTTCTGTCCATTCTCCAATGTTCTCTTCCCATCTCTTCGTATGCCTTTCTGTTATGGTATTTCGCCGTGGTCAGCTAGCGACAGTTCTTTTTTTTCCCTAGATATAAATGGCCGTTGAAATGTGACTTTGTTTCTATTTCATGTTTTTTTTTTTTTTCAGAGAGAATCAGTCATGTCAATAGCTTGAACGTTTTTAGAGAATCATTCATGTCAATAGCTTGAACGTTTTTAGAGAATCATTCATGTCAATAGCTTGAACGTTCTTTGAAAAACAACAACACACAAAAACTGTATGTTATTCCCTCTACAATATTTGATCATCCAGTTTATACACAACCCTCATATCCCCCTCCCTTTTTTTTCCACTGAAGTCTTTCATCCTGAGACAGCAGGATTATCTCGGCTTTGAAGTAGCTGTCTGTTTTTGTTGAAAATTTTTATGAAATTTTGCCCGGACAGTGGCACTCAGCCTACTCTTTCGTCGATTTTGAACTGCTAAGGGTTCTTTTCCGTGCGTAACCTACACAAGGGACCTCCGAAATAATATTATATTCGCCCTAATCCGAGAAGGCTAGACGTCGAACTTCTCTACCCAGAGGGAGCCAGGGCTCCGGTGAATCGCTAAAAAATAAAAAAATAATAAAAAATTAAAAAATGTAGATTTCAATCTTCGTGTCCTTCCATCCCCCCCTGCAGGACCCGCGAGCCGATCCGAACCTCACCGCCGTGAGTTGTTTTCTCCATGAGCAGACGCCAAACCACAGAGTCATTGCTCCCCCCCCCCTTCTTTTTAACTCGGGAACGTTTATGTAGCTCTGCTGTGCACCCTATGACCATGCCCAGGCTGATGTGCCGTTAAATGCCCACATAAATACCAAAGAATCAAGTACAAGGTAAAGTGAGCTAATCGTTGACCAGACCAGCCGCCTGGCATAGTTAAGGTTCATTCAATAGACGCGATCTCAAACCGCTTGCCTCTCCTCCCCCTCCCTCCCCCACCCCACCCCTGCCAAAACATAAACTCACCGATTGAAATCCTACAACAACGCTGTGCACTAGAAAGGATGAATGACAATCCAGCAATCCATGGGAGTTTTCAGAAATCCCCTCACGTGTACTCAGGATTGTCAGGATACGATTTTGTTTAAGCACCCGCCCCTTATCTTTCTCTTTCTACTTTCTGGACCAGGTGAGGCGGACAGAAGGAAATGTGTGCGTGGAGAAGTGGGAGGATATCCAGTAATCCATCGGCTTTAGAAGATTTTGTCTCAGTAGGGCTGGCACTTTGTCTCTGTCTCTTGTTTCATTATCCGCAGTCCCTCCCTCTGAACCGCTCCATTTGTTCCCTCCCTCTCTACTCCTCCAGTCCCTTCAACCCTAATCACACAAGGCCAATGAATGAGAGAAGGAAATAACCAGTTAGTAATCTCATCGTTTTTCTCCTTGTTGTTGTTGTTGTGTGTATGTGTGTGTTGTGGGTGGTGGTGGTGGTGGTGTAATCCTGAACGCGCTCCTCGGTAATCAGGATTGGGGGGTATTACCAATACCGATAGCTTGCTTTTGTTGTTTTGTTTACAAACTCCCCCACCCCCACCCCCTTCCACATACAGACAGACTCTCTCTCTCTCTCTGTCTGTCTCTCTCTCTGTCTGTCTGTCTCTCTCTCTGTCTGTCTGTCTGTCTGTCTCTCTCTCTCTCTCTCTCTCTCTCGACTCGGAGATCGGATACCAAGATTGAGATGGAAAAGATAAAAGTGGACAGAGCTTAGAGGGATGTTATTCAGTAAACCATCAGCGTTAGGAGGGATGTGGGATGTGAACTCTGCCATGTAGCAGGGCCATGATGAGAGCTGGAAATACACGGGAGATATTTCCCATTTGTGACTTTGTTTTTGACTCCCATCCCCCCCCCCCCCCCCCAACTACTTTAAAAAAAAAAAATTGTATCCTTAGCGTTATAATTATGATACGGGGAAAGAAAGCGGCGAGAGGAGGGGAGGGGAGTGGGAGAGGGAAGACTCGAGAGGTGGGGGTGCGGTGGGAGGAGAAATATTTCTCGGTAGGAGAGGTGTGTTCTGTGACGGTCATCAATATGTGGTCAGGGACATAAGGCTACCCGAGATGTGTTGAATCTTCTTCTTTTTTAAAACCCACAAACTGTGGCAGGGGGGGGGGGGGCAGTGGCCCTGTGGTTTAGCGTCTTCTCATGGAGGAAACAACCCACGGGGATCTACTCGCGGGTTCTGCATCGGTGGATAGAAGGACACGACGATCAAAACCTTTATTTTTCAGTGACTCAACGGTCCTCTGGTTTCCACTGGGTGATGAAGCCGGACATCTAGCCATCTCGGATGAGGGCGAATATATTTCGGAGGTCCCATGTCTATGTTGCGCACGTTAAAAAGTCCTTGGCAGTTCAAAATCGATGAAGGAGTAGGCTCTAGTGTCGCTGTCCGGGCAAAATTTCCTAATTCCAACTTTCTACCTCACAAAAATTCTCACCCAGAAACAAACAGCCACTTAGATAATCCTACTGTCACAGCATTGAAAAGCTTAAGAAAAACAAACAACAATTGTGGCACATCAAAATGAGACATTTAAATATAAACTTCAAATCTTTGAAAGGTCAGAAAATCCTCATAAATTGTTTGTCAGGAAACAAGAGATTACAATCTTTGAAGACAAGCAATATATTATGCACTCCATACACCTGGTTTCGGGAAAGAGGGGGGGGGGGGTATCCAACACTGATTTTACATTATATTACTATGGTATCATTTTGTGACGAAAGTAGTGGTGGCTTCTATGGGCTTGAGAACATCTCTTCCCCCCCCCTCTCTCTCTCTCTCTCTCTCTTTCTCTCTCTCTCTCTCTCTTGTTTGTTTGTATCTGGTCACTTTGTTTAACACTCTTCAGTCCAGTGTGACAGATATGATACAAGATGAATATATACTCAATACATAGCTGGATGAACATAGATGAAACTTGAATGATTTACCGACAATAATGACCGCAAAATGTACACGTTTACAGGCTGACAATATTCAGTCAATTCGCTGCGGGGGTATTTGATATTTGACATTTCTCATGGTTAGGTTAGCAGAATTGGTTAACATTACTGTCCTGGATTTTTACCCCCCCCCCCCCCTTCCGTCCCTCCCCAACCAGCAGGAGGTTGAAAAACATAGTAAATGAGAACATAATTTAACCCCCCACCCCCATCCACCCCCAGCGCTGTGCTTACTTTCACGACTCAAAATACAATAACCTTGGGACCGACACGGCTTGGAGGAATGGACAGCCAATATCTGGTAATCCACTCTATGGACAGAGCGACCAACACTGATTGGAGATGCTCACGACACTGGGTGTTATTTTCTCCTCTATCATTATAACCCATCGAACTCTCGGCGTTGTGTTTGAACAAAGTCACAACAGAGTTTTAAGATAGTTGAAATTTCAACTGCTCTACTATTTGATTATTTGTGTTGGTCTGCCTCACAGTTTTTGGCCTGCAGTTCATCATCCATCTCAAGAAGTGGTATAGCATTACTTATATCTCTGTATGACACCAAACTGTTTGAGAGGTAAAGTTCTCTTTGCACTGATGGATCTCTAATTGCTCATCTCTTCGTGAGAACCAGATCGAGCTATCATTACGCCCATAATTATGAAATGATATAATGAGCAGCTCTTTAAATTTTTGTTTGTAGTGTGAAAGATAAGCGACTGAATTCTGCAAATTTCACCCTATGATGAAAATGTTTTATCTTAACTTGACTTTTTTGGGTAATGTCACTCATTTCAAATAACATGAGAAAAGGTCGTTTTCTTCTTCTTCTTCTTTGCATTGTTTATCCTACAGCTTTTGTACTTTGCAAAGGAAGCAACCTAGCTGGCTGAAGAAAAAGGTTCTTTCCGGTTTTGAGCAGAGTGAAGATGGTTACATGCACTCTTGAAGGAGATGGATGGAGATTTTTTTAAATATCGCCCTGTGACTTTAAGTGTATGGCAAAGCGTGCACACGTCGATGTTGATATTTTGGTTGATTAAACTGAATGTTGCTCAAAGAAAACGTATTTTGAACGGGTCATACTCTCGGACGTACATTTCGGTCAAGCAACCTCGTGAGTTTATTATTCAAGTATTATCGCATTTTGAGAATAACGTCAAAGATAATTTTGTTGTTGGTTTTTTTTTTTTTTTTGGGGGGGGGGGGTTATGTACATAGGAACACAGATCCATATGCAACAATGTTAGGTGCCAAATTTCACATGGCCCCATTCAGCAGTTTCTGAGCCCAATAGCCTATTGTGGGTATTCTTGCAAATTTATACTTATTGTTTAGATTCTTAACAGTGTCTCAAATACTGTCACTGTGCCCTGTATTTGGATTGTTTGATTATGAGACTGACACGCTACCTACTGCGCTACCGAGGCCGGTTCTGCCCTGTAGTGAGTTAAGTTTCCTGTCCTCATCTCTGTAGCGGATTCATTAATACATGGACAAGGAAGGATGAGAAAGTGGATATCCAATAATCCAGTGGCAGTAAGCTGCAGGAGAGGCTTGTCGACTGGCTGGGCGGCACGTTGAGCTGTGATCAGGAAGGTGAGGATCCTCAGAATGTTCCTCTTTTGTCTCCCCTTTTTTTTAGTCTAGTCTCGTCCTCATCTCGTCACCGTCCGCGCATTCACAGGGTGGAATCCAATAACGTTGTTGAGGATGAGCGATATCAGCTCAGCTGTTTGGCACCAGCACTTCATGGTGGTGAGGGGGACAGTACGACCTGGCCGTTTTCACGAGAAAAAGGAGGAGAGAGGGGGGGGGGGGAGTGGTTTAATGAGTACGTGTTAGTGAGTGATTGACTGAGTGATTGGGTGATTGAGTGAGTGAGTGACTCAGTGATTGAGTGAGTGAGTGTGTCAGTGAGTGAGTGAGTGAGTGAGTGACCGAGCGAGCTGTTGAATGAGTGAGTGATCAGGGTGTCAGAGAGAGAGAGAGAGAGGAGAGAGAGAAAAAAAAAAAACAGATGGTGAGATGGTGTAGGAAAACAAAGTTCACACCAGCCCACACAGGCTGATAAGGACGATTCAACATTTCGATCTCGGTGTTTGCCTGGTCCTGTAGTGCCCAGCGTTGTTCGGTAGTGTGGGTGGATGAGGGCTGGTGAGAGGTGTATGAGAGACAGTGAGAGGGTAGGACAGACAATGGACAGGGCAGTTAGAGGGCAGTGGAGTGACCAGTGGGGCAAGGAAGGCTGCTGAGAGAAAGCATTTCAGACATGCAAGATACATTGTCATCGTGAGTGTGATCTACTGAGATTTGTACAGTTTGAATATACATTTTGTTTTGAACAACGTAATTAACATTATGTCTGAAAATGTAATTTCTTTGCTTTGGTTTTGTTGACTTGGTTGTAGCCCATGAGTGAATAGTTGCAGAATGAAATCGTGCATGTGTCAGAACTGAGTGAAGTTTCAGTCCTTACGGGCAAAGTGCCGGTGTTAATACCTCTGATGACGAGATTTTATATCGTATCGATGACATCACCTAGGTGATTACTGGTGGCTATTTCTTTGTCCGGTGACTTATGCAGGCTTGGGGCTAACCTTGAAGAAACAAACACCACCATTATTTCGTTTTAATGTAATCCGTTCGACGACATTCAGCTAAATTTGACAAAGGAAAGACAAACTACTTTATAATCATGTGTTCCATACGCGGGTACTACTTGAGGGCGTTTTCTACCGTAACAGTGTTAATGTTACACCTTACACCTCCTGGTGCGTTAGTTGCCCTGTTTATTAGATAATCATCCGGATGTGTATTTAGATCGTCAATGCCGATGTATGTCCACCAGTGATGCTGGTTTTTAGCTTTGACACATTAGCTTATTTTACTATTGTACCACCCTTGTGAGAGATGTCGTCTTGGTCGGGACTCCTCCCCCCCCCCTCCCCACCTCCTCCACATGGCTGAATCAGAGATCCCCCTCCCACGCATCCCGTCCCCATTTTGACTTGGATTTAATTGAGTATAAAATGCCCCTGTCTCATACTGGTGAGCTCTGTCTATAATATATTTGTCCCCTTTTTTTTGCTTTCTAAAAAAATGTTTTTAAGTCCGTTCTTTCCTATAGAGGATCTTTGCATTGGATAAAAACTGTCCATCAGATTCTTTGTTGTTGTTTTTTTAATACCCCCCCCCCTTTTTTTTTTTTACACATACACACGTGCACACACACAAGCCTGTCATGTTCCCAAATTGAACTGGCTAGCCTGTGCCTAAATGTGTGTAGGAGGGGAGAATTTCTTCTGTATATCACATAATTCTCCAGAAATTGGCAATCTGGTCTTTGCCCGGGGACGGACGCCCCCTGAAAGTAGTTTACCGCAGAAAAAAATGAGGAGAAAATCCCCGGATGTGATGAATCGTGGCCACCTCTTCAATAGGCGGAAATTGCGTGGGGGGAGGAGGGAGGCGAATTCAGTATGAGGGAGGGGAGGGAGTGGTGGTAGGAGGATTGAAGAGGACGATTTATTTATTTATTTATTTATTTTCATTTATTTTACGTTGCCATATTGCATAGACATTTGGCAGCCGTTAGTTCCCAGCATTAAATATATTTATACCTTTTTGTTTGGGATTTTTTTTTTTTTTTTGTGGAAAGGAAGTAATGAGGGAAGTGTTTGTTTTTCATGGATAGACAGAAAAAAAAAATCCACGTGCGTTGATGTTCCCTTAGCTGTTTGCTGTTGTTGCTGTTGTTGATGTTGATGATGATGTTGTTATTGATGTTGTTGTTGTTGTTGCTGTTGTTGATGTTGATGATGATGTTGTTATTGATGTTGTTGTTGTTGTTTTCGTTGTTGTTCTTGTATTTGTTCTTGTCGTTGTCGTTCTTTTTCCTATATTTTCCTTTCGTTTTTCTTTTTTTTTTTTAATTGTCTTCTTCTTCTCTTTTACACTTTCTTTCTCACTCTTTTCTTACCGTCTTTCTTTGTCTTTTTTGGTCCATTGTTGGCTATGGTCCCAGAGAAGAATGCCAGACAGTCGATGATACACCAGTGCCGCTATGGAGAGTGCCAGAGTGCCAGGGCTCTGGTCATTACTGGACTGTCAACAGCTGACAAGTGGACAGAGGGAGGGGAGAGAGGAGAGGGGGAGGGGGTGATAATGAGCTCGTTGATCCTTACCATTTCCAGCTCAGCCCTTCAGACCAGCGGGACATCTCCTAAGTACTCACCTATTACTAGCACTGCCTCAGTGGTGTGCGATTTATAGACCAAGAGGTCGTCCGCATTTTCTTTTTCTTTTATTCCTGGTTAAAGACTTTCTGAAGATTAACCACCCGAGGGGTGACCACCTAAGATAGCGGTGCGTGGTATCGTTCCCTCCATTGCGTGTCCATGACGATGGTGTGGTTTGGCACCGGAGTGGTTTGGGGTTCCAGTCTTTTTGACGATTGTTGGAAGATTTTCTGATAGTAATCGGCATAAGTAGGATTGTTTGTGTATGTTTGTTTGTGTTGGGGTTTAAGGACACATCAGCACGATTACACCTATATTTTGTTGAACACGGTAAGATAGGTTTACACGTCAAGAAGAAGAGAGGAAAGCAAGCGGCACAGAAGACAGGAGCAAGGAGAGAGAGAAGAGATGTCACCCCTGGAATGTTGAGGATCGCACTTCATCGGAGACACCCCACCTATGGCGGGTGTACATTGCCTGCAGGTGGGAGCAGAGAATCTACTTATAAACCCCGGGCCCCCGCCGGGGGGCTATAAGTACAAGATGGTAGGGCACAGCATGTACATGTAGACCAAGATTTCGTGATCTCAGGTACAAGAATATTTATCTTTCAACATTTGTGCAGAAACTTTCTAAAGAAGTTACGCGTGGCAAGGTCACAACAATGCGTGGTACTTCAATCCTTTGACAGGATTTATCTCCTTGTCTTCAAAGTTTATAACACATAATTTTGCATGTCTTTTGCCGGACTGCCTACGTGGTGGCAAGTTATAGAAAGATAGTCAGAGACTATTTTTTTTAATTCTGTGCTTCCAGATGAACAGGGTGTTTGACTCAGTGGTACTGATTTTCCTCACTATCATCATCATCATCATTTAATAAAATAGAAAAAGACTGTCCAACCGGCAACTAATTAAACAATTAAAAAAAGCAAATAACATTATATAAACAACTTCATCTTGATGTTGAAAGTGTAAGCCAAATTTTCAAGTCAAATTGACTCTTCTTCAGGGCAACAAAGTAAACATATAAAACATCATCTTCATCATCATCATCATCATCATCACCGTCATCATCATTTTACACAAATTTCTTAAAATTAAGACGATTACTCAGCGGCAACTAATCAAATACATCAACCAAAGTGGAAAAAGCAGTGTTGAGAATTTGATATTGAATTAATTAGGTAATCTGATATCGTTGGCCAAATATTGAAGCCGGCTTGGCGCTTCATGGGGGCAATAATTGATTGTACCCACCATTTTAGTCACATTGACTGGGACACGTCACTCTAATAGCGAGGTTGATACTTTGGCTGGTCTTCAGGATGCGATGGTCAACTCCAGTGGCTGTGTGGGCGACATCAGTCGACCGACAGGACATTGTTATAGGAACAGCCAATGCATGACTGGAAGATAAGTAATCATCATTAAGAAGTCAAAATCCAGAAGCTTCAGCGGACCTATCTTGTCAAAGACCCATTCGTCATAAATTGCAGTGATATTTTCTTCTGAACAGTACATAGTGTACCGATACACCTTTAGGTATAAACTGCTAGCCCTTAAATAGGTCGACACTGCGACAGTTCCTCTCGGTCTTTAAGGGTTAACGGTCAAATAGTGCTAACTTTGTAGGTCCCACAAATCAGCTGAGCCGTAGTATACTATGAGAAATCTTGTTGACATCCATCACACGTTATGTTATTTGACGGCTTAGTCACGTAAATGATAGGAAATCACACAACGGTATCGATCACCACTCTCTGTCATGCAGGTCTTGCTGTTCCTTGATCGCTGGCCAGAGACATGGCGGATCTTTTTGAGAGAAATCTAGACAAACAGGCACAGGCTTAGATTTACACATGGAAAATAAATAGTGTCCAGTAATGGAAAGAAAGCAGTGTGAAATCTCGCCAAAATATTTGATCGACTAGTCGAGACAAGCGGTTATTTGATTTCTCGAACATTGTATCTGCTACTCACACCTAAAAAAATCCTAACTCCGACCCCACTACGACCCAACCGTTTTGTCTTTGAGTTATTTAGCAACAACTTAGATAAATAAACTGAGGGCATGGATCTTTCTCAAATAACTCTCCAGTGCTGAGTGATCGCTAAAGTTACTTTACCAAAGTTTACTTCCGGTTCCTCACAGTTACGCGATCTGCTTTGAAGTCTGATTGTTATCGCGTCTGTTGTTCACCAGCCACAGTTTGTGGACCGCTTTGATACCCAGAACAGCTTGCTGGGGCAGACGGTCTACGCGATGAGAAGGCATAGTAATATTAACACAGTGAAAAAGATCACGTCATCATGTCGTCACAAATCGGAGGTACAAGTTTAATTAATAAAAATAATATCGATCTTTCACATTTCCAAACGTTTTGACGTGTAGAACAATCATATAGCATACCATAGAACGTCCAGCTTCTTACCAAAACATTTGCTGTTGTCAATGCCTTTGCGCATGCGCTACAATCATCTGTCAACAAATGCAGCCACACAGATGGCTTTGTCTCAGCATCTAATGGCATTCTCTCAGAGCTGATATCATGTCCTCTTCCGAGTCGACAAGTAAAACGCTACAATTTTTTGTTTTAGCATCATCCCTTTGAGAGTTTGACTTGACCTCTTGGCCTGCAGACTTTACTCTGAGGTTTCATTGATTGGGTAGGACTTGTCCAGCCTTGAGGAGAAAGGACGCAGGAGGTGATAACGCTGTAGCCAATCACGGCGCTAGAGAAACAGCTGACCTAACAGTGATCCCGACATTTGGTGACCAATCAGTAGCAGTGACTTTAGACAGCTTACAGTTTCTGAACATAGCTGGTCAACTTGATAGAAACATGTTTAGAATATCTGTAAGAGTTCAAAACTCGGACGCTTTCTCTGATGTCCTGGTCTGACCAGAGAATATCAAACGTTCACACCGAGGTCAGGTTACATTATCCCGGCGGGGCCCCGAGATATTTAAGTAGGTTCTTTGCTCCCACCTGCAGGTAGTGAAAGCCCGATATTGGCGGGATGTCTCCCATGGCATGACACCCTCAACATTCCAGGGGTGACATTAATCTTCTCTTTCCCTCCTTGCTCCTGTCTTCTGTCCCGCTTTCTGTCCGTCTTGACGTATAAAATCCTACCGTGTTTGGCACAGTATAGCAGCGATAGTCCTTTAAACCCCAACACAAAACAAACAAGATTTGTCGTCCCATTGCGTGCAGGGAAATCACGACATGGAGAGTACTGGTCATGATTCAAGAAAAGACAATACCCTGCCACGAAACGACGACAACAAAACAGAAAAACAAAATGTTCTATTGTCCGGAGGGTTTAATTTCATCGCTATTTTCTTGTGTTTCATTCTTCTGTTTCACATACAAAAATGTCTGTCTTTCAAAGGCCACACACATGTTTGCTTCCTTTCTATTTATTGTCTACCACGCTTTATTTGTTCTGTGTATTCTTTTGTTTGTCTGCATTTTTTTTTTTTTTTACATGGGGTGAGAGAGAAGAGGGAATAAGTTTACGTAGAGACAGTCACCATGAAATTTTATTTTAACAACAACAACAAAAAAAAAAGATATCGAATCTAAGATAACATGATAAACAGGATTTCCTCCCATGGGGGCCCGGGGTACATAAGCAAACTCTTTGCTCCCATCTGCAGGCGGTGAAAGCCTCTCTCTCCCTGCTCCTGTCCATTGCCTCGCTCTCTTTCCTCTCTTCTTCTTGACGTGTAAGCGTATCTTACCGTGTTTGGCACACTAGAGCCGTGATCGTACTGATGCGTCGTTAAACTCCATACACAAACCGCAAGGAACAGGATATGAATTGAAGAGGACGTAAGAGGAATAAAAATTTTTAAAAAAAAAAAGCAGTGATTTGTTCAATACTTGTAAAATGAATTAGGCTAAAACTGTGCTTAATTCTGCACTGACAATGTTGTTTCGTTTTCCGTAACGATAAGAATAATGTTTTTCACGTTCCCCGTTGCGATCTATATCATACGTAAAACCCTTCTATAGTAGTAGCTTACTGCTAAGTTTGAAGTAAATAAAAAGCTGCCCAATCGTTACTTGTTTATCAAGACTAGGAAGTGCAGGTTATGCATAAGGTAAACTTTTTTTTTCTTTTAATAGTGTTTTATCAGTATGGAGATAATGGCTGGAACAAGTCATATTGCACAATATTGTAAACGTGATCAACCTTGCGTACATTGTATTTGTAGGCCAGTGTATGGCGACTTATTTACCTGTCACCAAGAACTACACTGTGGTTGAGCTCCACTGAATAAATATGTGCCCAAGAAGGAGGTGTGCTTGGGATATCAGGAGCTTTACACTGCTAACTTTGTGCCGCCCACATCAGAGGTTCTCAAACTGATGTATCACCAGCTCCAACCTCAGCCACTTTGTTCTGTCTTTATTGTTTACTGCTACAAGACATTGAAGCTCTCACAGAGAAAAGGTATTTAAGTCAAAATTTCACACATTTTGAGAGAGGATCGAGGAAGCTTAGATAATCTTTCTTTTGCCGGTTAATGAGAGATAAAACAGCCAAAATTTAAGATGCGAGCATTGAAACATCATAGAACAAAAAAACTGGAAGAACTGGAAAGCGGATGACCTGGGAAAACTACATGTATATTTTTTTTGAATTAATTTTCGTGTAACAGATTTGAATACTCTATGTTCCAGAGCCCTCATCAAGCCATTGACAAAGGCAGAATTGTAAAATACTGAGACGAGAATAATGGCCAATGCTAATGCTGTGGCATGGAAAGTTTAATAACAAAATGATGGAGAAATAACTACAAAACAGAATCACAGTCTGCCAATACGGATAAGTTAGTTGAACCATAAGATTGTCAAATTGTCCTCATATCGTCGAATTTGATATACATATATATATATATGTGTGTGTGTGTCGCGCGGCCAGTCGAAATGAGACACAAGTCGCCGGGCTAGAACCGAGAAATCTGGCTTTTAGTGTGATCAGAGGTTTAGACATCAGTTTTTGTTTTGTTTTGTTTTTGCAGAAATCGAAAGTGCATTCATTTCTGAACAAGTCAGTATGGGTCTTACCCTCCAGTTATATAAATAACACTTCATGAAACTCAGACTCCTGTGAGGTAGGTATGTAGATTAAGATTTACGCATTCGACCGTTCATTTAAATTCGATTTTCTCAGAATATCTGTTATTGCTGGGGTCTGCTTTTGTCTCTTTAAACTGCAGTATCTCTGACAGGAATGCAGCTAGCTCAGAACTTTTTTCACCACCTCAAGGAGTATGAACTAAGCTTTCACATGATACCAAAAACCTGATATGATAAAAATTCGACATGCGTCTCATTTTGAATGGCAAGATAGGCCAATTTTACCAGTAGAAAGGCGAATTTTATCCCTTGGATAGGCGAAACATCCCTCACATAGGCGAATTTTATCTCTCAGAATAACCAGAATAACATATCGTGTCAGCCTAATTTTATCTCTCATATATAAGTGAATTGTACGCCCCAGACACACAAAATTTACTACCCAGATAGATGATTTTGTTCACCATGGATAAAATTTAGCGCAAAATGGAAAATCCTATCAGTAGCTTAGCTCTTAAAATAACATTATCATATCAGCAACTGGTTGTCTTATGAAGACAATAAATTATGAGTTCTCTTTCTTCTGTGCATCTGAAGAGCCGGTGAAACGCAGGTCCATACTGTGAATGGTATAACCAGCTGGGATTGTTTCACTGGAAGTTTTAGCCTGTACACGCCCGGCACGAGATAACAGGCTTTACTGTAACTGTGAAGTGAAATTCAGTATGTCATCAACACTTCTACCAGATATCAGAAAAATTCTGCACGTGTGCCTAATGCGTCGATCACGATCGATGAATCGATGGCATAGGTAATGGGGATAGATTGCATGTCACTAAAAAATACTTGTTATCTATATTTAATAAAATTGCAGGAAAAAGCACAATAGGCTTATGGACTCAAAAACTGCTGAACGAATCCATCTGAAATTTGACACACAACATTGTTGCATGTGGAGTTGTATTTCCATGTATATAACCGAAAAAAAGCCTGTTGTCTTTGACGTTATTTTACAAATGCGGTTATGGTTGCATAATAAACTCGCAAGGGTGTTTGATCCGAATTGTACGTTCGATAGTATGACGCGTTCAAAAGACGTTTTCTTTGAGTAACATTCAGATTAACCAACCAACCAATCAGCATAGAGGTGTGCACGCTTCAAGTCACTGGGCTATATTCAAAAAATCCCTCACGGAAGATCTATCTGGAATATGGCACACAACTCTCTTGCATAAGGATCTGTTTTGTTTGACTTATAGTAATTTAAAACATCTCCGGCTAGACCGTGGGTTCTCTTCTGGTAGATATATAAATATATGCACACATTTTTAGCATTTTTATTGTTGGTAGACCAGTTTGACATGGACATGTAAACATTGCTCGCAGTTGTGAAAGTCTGAGCACCCTTGTTCTCTACCCTGAGACAGAAGGTCAGTGCTATGTGTACACTGACCACGCCCATTTACCAGTGCCTTAGGAGGTTGTATTATTAGAAAGGGGAGTGAGACAGATAAGGTGTCTCTTAAGATAACGATTGGAAGACGGAACACTGAAATTGAAGTTTGCTGTTTGATAACGTTTTGTTATGGTTTTGAGAGATATTATGATCTGTGTTATCTTTCCTTCCTTGTTCTGGTGGAGTGTGTGGGTGTGTGTATATATGTTTTGTGTGTGTGTGAATAATTGTTAGATGAGATATAGATAGACAGATAGACACATACAGACAGGAAGATAGATAGATAGATAGATAGATAGATAGATAGATAGATAGATAGATAGATAGATAGATAGATAGATAGA
>JBCAUA010660891.1:0-15367 GCA_038406235.1 Peronia verruculata
CCCCTCCCTCCCACAAATAGGATTTTTACTAAAAAGAAAAAGAATCAATTTTGGGCCTTTGTCTCTTCTCAAGTCTTATGTCTTTCTCGAATATAAAAATGGCAAAAACAAGTTGATATGTCCATTCTAAGGTCTTGAACAGGTGGTCATTCAATAGTTCATCGGCGCCTCTAACATGCAGGTCCCAACTCTGTCGGCGCTCAATATTCAATGATATATCGAGGCTATTTCGTTTTCTAAGGATACATGGTACACAAACGACTTGATTGTGATCTCTGCTACAATATAGGGAACTCCAGTGTCGGAAACGGACACTGGCTGAAGATTGGAGACACTGACCGCACCAAAAATCAGCGGAAAATGTTCATCAGGGCTTCTAAAATGAAGTTCCCACGGCCCAATGGTTTGCTCCATTTCTGCTATTTCAGAGTACAGTAGTGCACTATCTGTCACAGCCAAGGTCAAGACATTCTTATTTCTGACCAAATCAAAGAAGATATGACAGCCATAAATAGGTCGTCCAAGGTCCTGAAAATTACTCTACGGCAGCTCGTTGGTTATAGGGGAGCAAAAAGGGATAAAAGAAATGACAGTAAGAGCAGATGTTCAGGGAAAGGCATAACAGGTCACAGAAAGTGTGGAGAGAACTTCAGAATGTAAAACAATCATGTGTTGAGTTCGAATGCCTGATTTAAAAGCTTTCTTTAAGGATTTGACTCTTTGAAAACTTATACCTTTAATATGTTTTTCTCAAAATGACGTTTTTCAGCCCAAATATAATATCTACATTTTTATTTCCACAGCATCTTAACATTTGACTGCGTACAGAACAAAACAATATAAAATGATTGCCACAAGGAATTTTTATATCATTGGGATTTTTGGACTCAAGTTTTGGAAAAATCCGTGACCTTTTTAAGTACCATTTTTTTGTTCTTTGAAATTGTGGAAAATAAACTAAGCAATTTATGAAAGTTACAATCTAGCAAAACATAGATATTGAACTGAAAAAATGTATACGTAAAACTGCATGCAAATCAGAAGAAAATGAAATATTATCCTATTTTATGTAACGTTAACCAATATAGGGTAGCAAATCCAAGATGGCGGCCATTGCAATGGCAACCACGGGTGATTTCAAACTAGTTACGATTTTTTCCTTTAATCTGACGGTGCCAAAACGAAGGCAATGATTAAGATTATCTTCCCCCAGTGATTTCCTCCAAAATGTCGCCCCCCCCCCCCCAATCTTTTGCTTACAAACCAACTAAATGTTTTACTTTTTTCTTCACTCTACGTCATGGCATTTTTTGAAGACAAATTTCCATGTGAAATTGGTGCTTTCTGGACATACAAAGAAAACAGTAGTACTGCTGGCGATTCACGAAACGAATATTGAAATCATGCGGCAGTAAAGCCGTGCACTGATTATTTTAACGCTTCTTCCATTCTTTGCTACGCCTGATCAAAAGTGATTCATGTTTGTGTGTGTGGTGGTGGTGGGGGGGGGGGGGTTAAAATGAAATAATTTTCATTAGCTAACGGAGAATGCCACTGAATTAGAAGGCAAAAAAACAGTTCTTTGCTATCGCCCACCAGTTTTCATTCTGTCTCATCTCTTTTACTTTATCACTTTCTTTGCGGCTTCGAAAATGAACGGTTAAAGTAAGCCTGATGCTTGATAACTTCAAAAGGCTCTTCTAGGTATGACAAAATGTTTCTTTTAATACATCTGTGCAATACTTATTAGCATTGCGATATTCTGGGTGGAATTAAGAGGAATAATCTGTTTTTGAAACCAACTTGAGATGTCACTATAAGAGCCAAATGGGCTCTAAAATTTGGCTATTAGTTTATTTTATTTATTCAATTCAAAACTTTCTCTATTTTTTTTTTTAAATGTTTTTTTCAACGTTTCTATGTATTTTTTTATTAACTGCCGCTGGACTGTCGTCTTAATTTTAAGAGATGTTTTGATAAAATCATGACCATGTACAGCTCCATGAGAATGTTGGCCTTGTCAAAAACTATATTTCTGACTGAAGGAAGAGAAGTGTTAGGCTGTAGCAACAAATAAAACAAAATGCAATGCAAATAAAATAAATAAGACATATCTTTTTTAAGTAATACAATTTTTTTTAAAACAGAAATCTATGTCATGAAAATTCCACACGTAAGTTATGAGAGATCAGGTCGAGCCAAAAAATTAATAAGGAATATTATTGTTTATCTCACCATCGATAACAGACGATTACGATCATAAACCCGAGGAGATACCAAACGGAAATATTGCCGGTGGTTGCGAGTCGGCCGCACATGCAATTCGACATATCGACAACGGTCCTATAGAGAATGCCAATCGATGATTTATTGTCAAACTTGACATGAAAAATGCTTTCAACTTTGTCCGACGTGATGACCTCCTCAAATCATGCCCTTGTCGCTCTCCGTCATTGTATATCCGCTGGTTCATACAGCATACGCCATACCAAGCTCACTCTTAATTGCCAACGAGACCATCTAGTCAGCATTAGCATCCAACACGGCGATCTCCTCCGACCACCTTTTTCGCTCTCGTCGTCGATGATATCTCCCGCTCCGCTGATCTCCATCAATGTCTGGTATCTGGACGGATGAGACTATCGGCAGTCCGCTCGACATTGTGGTGTCCGATATTCGGAGATTTCTCCGGCTTTGGCAGAAATCGGCTTCGTGGTCAACCCCTCGAAATCGGAGATCGTCAATGCTGCGTGCGATAATAATCATTTTGGTTCCGCAGTGCATTCGATCAGATAAATCTTTGAGGGAACCGAGATCACCAATCACCATGACCTGTATGTTCTCTACTCATCGATGTGCAGCTCGCCATCATCGACGATCTCATTATAAAGATAAACACTTTGAAGCTTCTGATTGAGTTCCTTCAATCTATGGACAGTTCCCCCGCTCCCATGTTACGGAAGGAATGCTTCATACTACCAAAATTTCTGCTTTCGAAGAGCGTCGTGTTATGCGTAACGTGATGAATTGGACAAATCGATACTGCTGTTCATTAGAGCACCGATAATGTAATACCCAGGTCGATGACTCTGGTTGGAAACATGCCACTATTCTCGTTCAGAACAGCTAGCCACAGCGATTTCGGCCTTAGCTCAGCGGTAGATATCGTCCTGTCAGATACGCTCGTCGGGTTACGTCAGTAAAGCATTTGTCGAGAGGATTCTTTGTATGCTCGAATCTCCTCTCCAGCAACCGTTGGTACGTCGCATCGTCTTGATTTTCCACGCTGCCACCTCAACCTTTCAAACAACGGAGCTGGAACGAATTCCAATGCCGCCGAATCGCTGAGGAACTGAAGTCGACTCTGTCACAACTCCGGGTCGCATGCTTCGTCTCGGCATCCTCGGAACATAATGGCGATTGGCTCAATGTAATGCCTTTAACGGCCACCGGTAACCACCTCGATGTCGAGACAGTCCAGATGGCTGTCTCTCTACGGAATGGCCCTCGGATCTGTCAGCGACACCGTTGTCCCTGTGGGACCATGCTGGACAGATTCGGTCTTCATTCCAAATCGCCCCTTCACGTCGCCCCAAATGATGTCGTCAAGCGAGCACTGGAATTCCGGCCTGTTTTCCATCTTGGAACCGGTCTGCCTGGAGCGAGGAGACAGACGGCGTCCTGGTGGGGCTACCGTTTTCCCTTTTGAAGACGGCAAGCCCCTCGCTTGGGACGCCACATGCGCGGACTCATTTTCGGCGGGCAACATTTGTTCAGCTGCGATCAGCCCAGGATCAGTGGCCCGATGAGCAGAGGAGGCGATACGCCTGAAATACTCAGCTTTGTCGGACTGCTTTCGTTTCGTCTCGATTGCCGTCGAGACGTCAGGGGTGCCACGAGTTTGTTGCGTAAGGTCGGCAACAGAATATCAGAGGTGGCGAACGACCAAGACAACCCAATGGCTATTCCAAAGAATCTTCCTGGTGATCGTCCGAAGCAATGCCTTCTCAGTTATTACTTCAGCGAAGCAGTCGTCGCTGACCTCGGAAACCAACTCTAGTTCCAGTATTTATGAGGCACATTGCGACTGATTACCGGTCGTGAAAAAAAGTTGCTCGTGGACTCCTTAGTATTTTTTTTTAAATTGTGGAGCCTTTTCCCCTACAGTAATATAGACAGTTTATTTGTTAAAATTATTGAGCCTCATTATGTGTTCCGATCAGGCGAAGGGCTGAAAATCCCTGTATACTCTAAGCAAGGGGGTACAAACACTAGTTCGCTACCATTGATATGGGGGGGAAAAAATGCACAGGGTCGGTGACAGCTTGTTGTCGGATCTCGTGCTGGAGCGGTAACAAACATCAGTGAGTGTTCTATTTTTAGCAGAGGGTACAAACACTCCGCCGGGGATTTCCAGGTTTCTGCTTAGTCGAATAAGAACTATTGTATTCATTACTTTGTATGAGAGCAACATTGTGTCTGGTTACCTTTGTATGCCACACTTTGACTAATTGTATAATATTTTTTAAAACTCTCTATGACTACTTGATATGGGAATATTGTTAGTGGTCAGCATTTCGAGCATTTACACTAATTGTTCTCTACGTGGCTTTTGTTCCACGTATATTGGATTTAATAATGTACGACCTGAATATCAATAAAACTCGTCGAAACAGATTTGATTGCTATTGATCCTTCTTTTTTTATATAGAGCTTAAATTGATTACAGGTCGGGCCCTGACGTTTGGTAATACCAAATGTGGAACTGTCGATAAATGACAGTCCTGAGAAAATTCATCCATTTTTAATATATGTATCTTTCTTCATTTAAACCCCACGGTCTCTGTACAAAACATATGGAACGTGTTTAAGCGCGCTAAGAGAAGTACTTAATCTTCAAAATTAGCACTGGCATGCCAAAAGTAGTGGAAGTTAGGTTGACAGCACGTTGCATAATATAGCTGCATACTACTGAAATTTGACCCTGAAATTGAAAACGTGGCTTTGCAAGGATCACTGTCAATTTCAATGATTATGTTTTTTAATTTAACCCATGTCTGTATTTGTACAACCTACAGTAAATGTACGCACTGCTTTTGCTCTTTTTTTTTAACAGTAATAGGTCAACAGACATATCAACAACATTGTAGTTAACTAAATACTTATTCCCTATTTTACAGAACAAATTTGATCTGTGGAAACACTGCAAACAGACATCAAAAACTTTTGTTTTCAGACAGAAACATCTGAACCACACTCTTTTTTTTTTTTTTTTTGCCATAGCTGATTTTGCATTCAAAACTTCTAATAAAAGCCAGTGGTAATGATTTAATGGGTTTTTGTTTAATCATAATTACTACATAATTAGAGCACTTTATAAACCCTGAGTATGAAAACTGTATTTATCACTTCACTCACTCTTCGTATTCCTTTCCAAGCCACCTTTTTCAGTCCCGGGTTTCTAAAGCGAAAGAGTGGTTCGTACAGAATTTAAACTAATAATTCAAAATGACAGGCTGGGAGCAGCCAGGAGTGAACTAACACGGCTTTCAATTAGTTAACTATTTAGACTCAGTCTCTCCTGCCACAAAAGAGACTATTTTAAGTCTTCAGCCCATTTTTTTTTCACTACCCTTTCCCTTCGTCCAACATTCTTTTTTCTTTTCTTTCTCCAACACACTTTGAATGCTGTTAGAGACGTATTTGTGACTTCCTCACATAAATTTCAAAACCCGTATAAAGGAAATCAGTTTTTGTAGGATTCCGGTTTCCTTCCTTACTGTGATTAAGTCTGTTTTTCTGCTTCTTCTCTCTTTCTTTCTTTTTTTTTTTTTTTCTTTAATTGTTTACTTGAATCATTCATATGATATTCATGTACAAATAGTTCAGTATTACTATCAAAACTCCCACCTGCCATTAACACTTTAACTTTTCATACACCATTAACACTTTAACTTTTCATACACAACACGGTGCGTCTTCTCGTGAATACCTCTAAATTCCAAAGCTACTATGTTAGCTGTAAAAAGTGTTCAGGTAAATATGGAAAAAGAAACATTGGCTCCAAAAATGCCAAAGTTATGCCGTAAAATTATCGCAAAACTTGTCTTGCCGTAAAATGTGTTTTGGATTATAATGTTGAAATTCGACAAACAGCTGGCACGGGAAAAAAAGTCAAACGTTTGCCGTAAAATGACGGCAAAATAAATTATACAGTAAATTGATGGTAAGTTCAAAGCAAATGGCTCAAAATTTGCAGACAATTTTTACTATGTAAGGAACCTAAAGATATTACACTTTTAGGCACTTTTGACCATTGCAGACACGTTTTCTTTACACAGTTGTAACATTGGTAGAACTGAGGTCCACAGACAGTTGAGTGGAAACCATTCCGTTTCACTAAATAAAAACGAAATAATGGACCATAAAGATTGGTCGTACAAATGAAAAATAGCTACAATGGTTCACCCCAGCTTATTACTAGGCATGGAACAAATATCGGAATCTATATATCATCACGTGCGAAGCTTGCAGGCCTTGCCATACAATTGTTTACTAATCATTAAGCAGGCATGTTATCATTGTTTACATTCAAAAGTCACTCTATAAATATTTGTATGTACATGTATATTTATATATGTATATGTATATGTTTACTTACGTTTACGTAAGTGAATGTGCAAGGTGTGCGCATATATGAGAAAGTGCCCAGCTTTCTATATCAGGCGACTGGCATGCCAGGCATGCTAACTAAAGTAATAATAATAATAATAGGAACACGTCTCCAGTGGAAAGGTGCACTTTGGTCAATATTCCCTCTTCCTGACGATCAAGCTATGCAGATGATTTTGTTTCCGACCTGATTTGAGCATAGCTTGCTCATCTTTTACAATGTCTCTATATAAGGTATTGAACTGCAATAACAAGAGTTCAGACCATTTCCCTTTGCACTAATTTCCTCCTCTCATGTTATTTGATGTATATTAGGACCGAAAATCCCACCTACAGCCCCTACTCACACACATATTTCCATGCCCTGCTTCCATTTTCTCATCCTGTCGCTTTCCCTTCCCTTCCCTTCCCTCTTTTCCTCTATCACCAAACCTTCATCCCAGGGGAATTTCCGTTCTCATTTTGTTTAGGAGATTGAGATCGATGGTGGTCCGAGATGACGTCAGTTTGCCGGTTCGAAGTCATGATTGGAATATTTTTTTTTTTTTTTTCCTCAATGAAAATCTTCCAATCACTGTCAAAGACAGTAATTCTTGATTATGTTGTTTTACAGGCAAATACCAAAATGAACTGAAACTCTGTTTCGGCTTCGCACTAGAGGAGAAAGGTAAGGGGGAAATTAAAGAATGAAAAATGGATTGACGAACCATAATTCTAAACTCTGACCCCCCCCCCTCCCCTCCCCCCCCCCCCCAAAAAACCCCAAAACAAACAAACATACACAACAAAACAAAACAAAAGAAGAAGAGGAAAAAGAAGAAAACGGAGAAGAAGCAAAGACCATCACCCACCAGTTAAAAGAATTACAGTCATTTTCATCTTTGGTTTCAAGCCGATCATTTTGAGAATTTCATCCTTTCCTTAATTTTAACCCATCACGCAATTTTGTTATCCCGGCGACAGTGGGGCCTGGGACCCATTATCCGGTAGCAAACAAAAGTAGCGATTTGTATCTGGGTTGTTTTCAAGGGAGTCGGCCATAAAGTAATCCTTCACTCGTGAATCGGAAGTACAGAATCAGTCTCTGCTTCAGGCGTTGAAAGGACGATTGCTGTATATATCAAAGATTTTTCTCATCAATTTTCGTTGCAGACCTAGAGGAAGTGTGGTTTCAGTTTAAAATAGACGCATCTAATCTCTATATTGCTTAGACAGGCCTCATTGACTCTTTCCTTTCTTCTTTTCCTTTACTTTTCTATTCTCTCTCCCATTAACTCTCTCGCTCTTTCTCTCTCTCTCTCTCTCTCTCTCTCTCTCTCTCTCTCTCTGTGTGTGTGCGTGTGTGTGTTGGTTTGTGTGTTTCAATATCACTCTCTCTCACTGTTGCCTCCACTTTACTCCTTCCATCCTCCTCCTCCTCCTCTCTCTCTCTCTCTCTCTCTCTCTTATTCTATGTCTTACATTATTAAACGTCCTTCATCTTACCGTATATATATTTTGCTATGATTAAAGACATGAAAAGACATAATAAATGAACAATTGGCAAATTTTAAAGGTTTGGTAGCCAGATCTCGAGAATGCTGCCAGATCGGTGTCGTTTTCTAGGTCTGAAAATGTTTCACTTGGTATTGATGTCTTGGAGGACCGTTCATAATAGTTCATATTCTTGATCTGAATTCTTTTGTTATTTCCCGTGCTATTGTAGTGTTTTAATTGCTGTGACGTTATCGTTGTTTGCAATTGCTTTGTGCAACATCACTTCTCCTGATGTGCGTGAACCATCGACCCTTTACCGCGGACACCATGAATTCATCAGTTTCTGCATGTGCTTGAGGCCCTTGCTAAGTTAGCTCTAGATCTACATCTCAGGGTAATGAAAGATCTAGATTTTCATGAGGTATAAAAAACTGAAAAAAAAAAAAAAAGAAAAAATAGCGAGTTTGCATAAGGCTGATAGTTGGATTTGAATGTAGTCAGGTTTTGAAAATGTATTGACAATACATGGACACAGTTAAGTTTATTATGGCCACATGTTTTATTCGATGGGTGGACATTACTGAATTCAATACCTAAGCAGGTTCGTGAAATCGATGTAATTCAAGACTTTCCTATGTCACACTTTGCGAACTAGCGATGACTGTACAACGCATACGCCCAGAAGCCAAACTTAATGCCAAAGTGTTGCTGTATAGTACTAAAGATGTGATGAATAAATAAGTAACCAGTATACAATGTCCACAGGCATGCAGTCTTTCAAGTGCCCATAAATATCCCAGTTTGTATCGCACTTGATGTTTGTTAACCATCCTTGATTTTGGCATTCGATGATGGTTACAAAAAACTGAAGCAATCTTAATGGGGCATTACACATTAAGTCGAACAGGACCGGTTAGGACTGCATTCGGCCTTCAGTTCGCGGTGCGATTGAAGTCAGCCATTACACGCAACGATCGTAATACTGACGACGAACTGAAGACGATCTTGATCAAACACACACAGTTGGAAATGCCACAATATGTGCCCAGAGCCATGATGGATGATAAAGTGATGGATGGCAGCTTAGCAGCTTATGTTATTTTGAAGAATAAGATAAGAAGAAAACGTTATGGCTAAAAGAATAGTTTTTAGAGATAATGTGTTCCCACATACGAATCTTTTAGGATAGATTAGGGCATTTCCATAACTTTATGAGGATGGACCAAGAGACCTATCTACATCTATTGTCTCTTGTATCGCCCTTGGTTGCTAGACAATCAGCAATGATGCGACCTGCTGTAAGTCCCCATGAAAGGCTCACAGTAACTCTTCGTTACTTTGCTATGGGTGGGAACTGCCAAGATCTCAGCATGAGTTTCGCAGTCAGCACTCACTGGTAATCCACGAAACCTGTGCTGCAATAGACGAGATGCTGACAAATATTGTTTGAAGGGAAGATTTGTTTCCTCCAAACAACAAAGCGCAAATGCAATACAATTGACTAAAGTATGCACACAGTTGTGCACGATTATTAGCCCAAAGAACAGACTGGTCAGAATCTTTATTTAGGTTTCAATATCTCAATTATCATTATTATTATTATTATTATTGTTATTATTATTATTATTATTGTATATTTTTTTAGCGGAAATAGTCTTTTGTGCTACTATTGATGTTATTCATCCAACTCATCCAATCTCTCTCTCTTTCTTTCTTTTCTTCACCCTCTCTTTCTCTTTTTCTTTCCTTTCTTCAACCTCTCTCCTTCTCTCTCTCTCTCTTTTCTTTCTTCACCTTCTCTCTTTCTCTCACTCTCTCGTAAACATAGGCATACTTTTCTTTCCTTTGTTCCGTCAATCTCTGAATGCAACGTCACAATCCAAATTATGATAGGCATGAAGTTTATATTAGAAAGAAAATGTTCATGATTTTGATTCATAGGTTTCGTCAGCTCCAGTGCTTGACAGTTTTAAATATTCCTGTTTTTTTTTAGTTCTTTTCCTGAGATCATTATTTTTCTTGGATATACTATTCCTATTTGATTGTGGATCAAACTGCTTACAAAATTCAAGAATATTGTCATAATGTTCAAAGTGTAGAACAGTTATTGCTATAGTTTTTTTTTTTTTTTTTAATTGTCCATAAGCACTCTACTGAGATTTCCATAACCTGAAGAACTAATTCTTTGCGCCATGATGCCATGATATAAATCGACTTTCAATTTAAAGAACTAAAAAGAATAGGCCTACAGTTCACTGTTAAATAACAACACAGCACAAAACTTTACTGCATGTGTGTATCAAAAGCTCCCCCCCCCCCCAAAAAAAAATAACATGGGTGATCACTGCTTATGCAAGAACAAAAAACGCACTATGCATCACACAATCACGAAAAAAAAAAAGACATTTATTTTATCTTTTAAATACAGCAGCAAAACAAGTCACTCGCTAGGAATTATTTCACTAATTTTGACACGCAGTTTCTGATTTTAAAATTATGGATGTCATTATGGATGTGCTAGGATGTCATTTTCGACAAATTTGTAAAAGAGCATTTGTCCACCGGCGGGTAAGAGATCAAACACATGTCGCACGCCAACCACTTTCTCTTCACGTCAGGCAGACCGGATTGGAAAATATCAGGCAGTGCCTGGTTTTTGAGGATGTCCGGGTTGACAGACGACAGACTGTGGGCGGACTGACGATTTCCTTATTACACGTTCCGGTCGGACTGACGATTAACTGACAGTCAACTGAAGTCCAAAATCGGTCTGGTTCAACTGAACGTGTAATACCCCTTTTCGAGTGCCATCGGTACGTTCTAAAAACACAAAAATAGCAATGCATCCATATTCTGCCCTTAATTGCATTTCTCAGTCTTTGGCCTAGAGACGGCATCAATTACAAGTTCGAGCTATCCTTTCTAGTTATCAGATGTGATATTTGCGAGAATGTTTCATACTTTTCCGCAGTGCATTTCCCTCATTTCCCCCCCCCCCCCCCCGAGTTAAATTCTTCTGCCTTTTGTTTTTATCCCCCCCCCCTTCCTTTTTTTCCGATTCTGAGTCATGGAACAAGATGGACGTTGTTTTCGAAATAATGCAACAGCTCTCACAATACGCTGAGTTATGTGTATGATATTCTCCTTAATGTCCAAACAAGATAGCTGTTTATCGTTCAGTATTTTATTGTTGTGCCAGAGGATTCGTTGTACCATAGCGAGACAATTAATTTTGTGAAGGCAATCGATGATATGCCAATCGTCATAATCGATTTCTGACCTTTATAGAAAAGAGTTGACACATTGTCACCGGAACCAAACAAAAGCACCATTTTGTCTTTGGACACTGCTCCCACCTGTAGCTGCTGAGGAAGCAGCTATCCCTCAGTAAGTTAGTAAGTAGAGGGCCGTCTAATGTCTATGTTATGTTTAAATTATATCCAAATTTCATCAGTGGCGGTGATAATATAGGTATAGGTCTCCTCTACCTCGTGAAATCTTGAGAACACCACCCGCACGAGTTTGAAAAGGGAAATCTATACCATACCTCGCAGCTGTTCTGTTTCCGAAACACTGCTCTTTAGTTATCTTTCTGTTTTATCAATCTACTCGGCGTGTACATATCATTATCTTGTACACATTTTTGAAAGCATACAAAACAGTGAAGACGCTTATAGAGTACTCCTTCATGTCAACATTTTTTGTTGTGTTCTACAAGCGGTGAATAGCAGAGACCTGTTGCTGTTGTTGTTGTTATTGTTGTTGTTGTGTTGTTGTTGTTGTTGTTGTTGTTGTTGTTGTTTTTGTTGTTGTTGTTGTTGTTGTTGTTGTTGTTGTTGTTGTTGTTGTTGTTGTTGTTGTTGAATATTAATGGTTTGCGTATTTATTGTTTGTTTGTTTACTGGACAGCTGTAATAAATATTTGGCCATTTTGTTTGAAAAAAAATAATAAATAAACAGTCTGCTCCCACTGCTACCTGGGGACAATTTCGGATGATCCTGACAGAGAGGATTATCTTGCTCTGTAAATGAGCAAAATAAGTTAGCTTCGTTTCCTACAATAGAAACTGTCTATCCAGGGTCTGTCGTGGCAGAAAATACCTGTAGAGAAATGCCTCAAAAAGGCCAAAGAGCAGATTCTGAGTATTTCTCTCTAGATAAAAGAAAAAGATGAACATCTGTTCTACACAGGGAAAGAAGTGTCAAATGGTCAGAAGCACAAAAAAATATGTCCTGTCATCCAGACCATGCTAATGATGTCTTTTGTTGGGCAAATAGATCGAGTCACGCTAGATATTTTTGTGACTTTTTTTTTTTTTCTTTCTTCTGAAATTTCTTTGCAAACTTTGAATTCTGGTTTCAGCACCCACTGTTTGCAATGCAGCCGCAATTTATGTCAAAACTTTTTCTTCTCTGTGGGAATGTGAGTTTTTCAGACCTAATGTAGACGTCCTCTCAAAAGGAGATCCAAGATCGTGAGTTTCAGCTCTCAGTAAGATGTATTATATAATGGTTTATTACATCACATGATCCCAATTCTCTCAGATAGCCTTCTGCTTATCATTTTCCTTGTCGTTTTATCACTACTCGTCAACAGCACATGTAAGCTTATGATTAGAACACCGGCAGATAAAAATCGATCACATTGAGTGTTGTTTAACGGTTAGTTCAGTGCTTAAAGCAATAATTTTCTCCAAACTTAACGGCTCTTTCGGATGGTCTTTGATATCCACAACATTTTATTGTGCACGATTATCGCCCAACCTTTATGGGCATCACGATCTCTAAATCACGTCGGCCTCAGCAATGCCTGCGCTACACATAGATCTTCGGCCTTGTCTTCTGATTGATAGCTTTACTGATGGCAGAATCTACAGACCGTCTTGTCATTGTTGGAGGAAAGAAAAAAGAAAAAGAAAGAAAGAAGAAAGTCTCTAAACAATGCCTAAGTTTCATTGTTTCGTTATGAGTATTAAAGAATTTTATATGAGATCTTCTTAATGTTTCCACATAATACATGGCATATACAATACATCAGAATTCATTGATGCTTCATACTTTCACAATCAGCATTACCATCAAATGACCGTCATGTTTTACAGTTTGATTTAGACTGTTTTCCCATTTTTTTTTCTGGCAACTGTTCTTCTCCGCATGATCGACAAAACAATTCCTCTGGGAGATCCGTGGCTTACCTCATTGCCTTCTTTTCTGCATGTTTTAACCAGCGCCATGTGTTTTTGCATCATTTGCGTTTACATTGTCCCTACTCTTGTCGGCCGTCAGGACGTCACTGAAGACCACTTGACCAGTTTCGTTTTATATACTTCTTTCAACCTCCTTTCTGGTGGTTATCTCGCCATTGACCAGTATCTCTGTTAAGGGCCTTTCCCGGACCTTCGCGCCTCCCGAACGATTGGCCTAGGTCAGGTCTTTGTAAGTCTTTCAACCTCCTATATGGTGGTTATCTCGACTGTTTTTCCCTACCAAAAACACAGGGTACAGGTACGGGTGTCTGTTTTCGCTCCGAAAAAACAGATTTGGCCCGACGGTGACACCATTCCTTCATCCGTCTCGGCTTTTAGCCAGCCTCAGGATGTGACTGAGCCTTAACTCCGCCCACTCTCGGATGTTATAATTTTCCTCTTCTCCCCTTGGCTGGCTCTCCTTCTCTGTCCTTGCAGAAACCTTTTAGCGAAACCAGATGTTCGTATCACATGCTCGCACCACTTTAGTTTCTTTCTCTTAACTGTTGGAAGCAGATTCTCTTGTTGAACAATGATTTGCCATATATATAGACATACACACATATGGTATGTATATACGTTGTGTGTAAGGACTCCATCTTTTCTTTGAGCATATTAATCTTCGAAAAGTATCGTTCCTTAGCGAGTGTCCCAAATTTTCATGTTACTAAAGTAGTTAATGTCTGGCTTGAAAATTCATGAAAGTGGGGGAGTTGATCATGTTATCCTCTTAATCACTCCATCCCCATTTCTTTAACAAACTGTGGCATGGCCTTTAGTAATGTTTTGTTTGGTTTGGTTTGGTTCGGCTTACTTTTTGTGCACACTTTCTTCTCTTTTAAAAAAGACGCAGTCATCTCCAGACCTAATGAAGACTGAAGATAGGATCGAAACGTACCGAATCAGAAAATAATATTATATGAGGATGAAAACAGGTATTGTCTGACAGAATGAAAACTCTTCATCCAGATTAAAATATAGGAGAAATAATACTTGTAGATATGTATCCTTGGGAATAAAGAACAGTAATGGTATAGGACTAGGCTGGATGGAGAGCTCAAAGTTGTCATGGGCTATTGACACCTTCTTAGGATTGAAGGAAAAAAAATATCACGTTGTTACCTGTTCTTTAGGATGAGTGCCAGTAGAAGGATAAAGATGTCTGACCATCCAGGCCATGCTGTTGATCTATTTAGTGTTGGGCGTATATTGTGTCAGATTAGATATTTCTTTTGATGAAAATGCCATTGATATCCACTAGTCGCCGAACAGCTATCGATTGTAGTTTTTGTAGGCCTATTTGTTCTCTCTGACACGTTCTCTGGCGAAGCTGCAATTCCTCCCCCTTCCCCCACCCCTTGTAGCCAGGTACTTACACAGTGCAACCTTCCGAGAACAGTTACTATGTGATTATGAGTTCCGAGATGTATTCCCTTTGTAGAAGATGACGTTTCTTGCACTCCTAATTCCAGCGCTGTTCTATCTGTGTACTGTACGGTACTTGTTCACCTAGTAAAGAGTAACTTTTTTGCATTTAACTTGATTATGGGGCTATGGACTTCAGTTTAAGCACCTGTTACCTACAGCTGTCAATACCTGTTCTCTCATATACGGATGTCGGTATTTCATTTCTCTCGAGGCTTTTCAAGCAACATGAGATAGCTGACGATATCGATTTCATTTATTGTATAACATTTTGTTAGCCAATCTTTATGGGCTCTGAGTCATTGCGAACCTCAGGAACCGTCTTCCGATTGACGGCTATAGTGGGGAAAAATCTAAAAGCTATCATTTCATATCCAGGGATGATAACAAAAACATTTCTGAGTAGAGATCTGATTTTTCAGTGACTTATTTTGATTATTAGATTATTAGATATGAGATTTTGTAAACAAACAAACAAAAAAAAGGAGGGGAGGGGGGGGGGGGGGGGGGGGGGGGGGGGGGGGGGGGGGGGGGGGGGGGGGGGGGGG
>JBCAUA010661113.1:0-15670 GCA_038406235.1 Peronia verruculata
CCACCTTTTTTCCCCCACCCCCCCCCCCATTTCGAATACCGCCCGCCCCCCCCCCCCCCTTTTTTCTTTCTCTTTACTCCATTCGGTACGTTTCTCTTTTAAACCCGCCACCTGGAGGGCAGACAGCCCATACCTGGGCAGTGATGTCATCCCGGCGGTGAGAGTGGTAACGTAGGGAAGATAGGGGGGGGGGCGGCAGATCGTATCTGTCCGTGTTGAAGGGAAGAGGGGGAAGCAAGGGGGGCCCAGTCAGTAGACGGGACGGTAGAAGGGGGGAAAAAAAAAAAGTGAGGTCGGAAAAAGAAATTTTAGCAAAGGGGTCGGGTGAGGGGAAGCGGGGGTGGGTAGTGGCGACGGACGAGTCAAGTGTAGGTAGCATAGCATAGCATAGCATAGCCCAGCATAGCGGCGTGCTTTTCCTTGCCAGTGGTGCCTGCCCTGCCCGCCAAGTTTCAACAAGTGGAGCGCCCAGACGTGGAGAATGTGATGACGTAGCTCCCTCGGCTTCTTCGGGCCGAGCGTGGCGAGAAGTGAACCCGAGGGGTTGTGACGTCGCCCTAGCAAGTTTGTACACAGTTAGTTAGGCAGTGTCCACATACACAAGCGTACGTGATATTACAGTGCTAGGGGTTAGCCATTTCTGGCACTGGGCTTTGCTAGCTAGTTCATGTAAGATTATTTTTTGCTCTAAGTATTTTTCGGCGTTTATTTGAATCTGTTTTTACAAATGATGCAATGATGAAGTTTTATATTAGTTCGGAGTTATGTTATTCATTTGAAGTATTCTGTGAAACGCAACGTCGTCTATAATTCAAAACCTGCTAAGCGTTCTTTTTATTTTTGTTATTTATTAAAATATATAGGCCTATATTTATATGTATTTCAATAAATAATATAGGTGAAGTTTTATACGATGGCGATTTTCAGTTGATATAAATAACTTTACATCTAAAATAAATAACTTTACATCTAAACAATAGCATCAGCTCGTGTTATAACTGAAACAGCATGAAAGCAGCTAAAGGTTAGAATTCATAGTGTTCATTGTCACAGAGGAGGTATTCTGGTGTCTTTTCTGTTATTTTTTATTATTATTTATTATTATTATTATTATTTGTAATGAGAAATTGATCTGTTGAGGGATTATCAAAGTTTTAATCAGCTTGCGAGTCGCGTATATGAGCATTTTGTATATAATCATTATACATTTTGATGCCAACCATAACCGAAAATTATAGCTAAACTCATGTACTTGCGATAATAACGTGAGCTATTTTTGGCAGTGACATCAGCCATCCAGTACCGCAGGCATTTCTACTTTTACCTTAAGTGCTACCTAGGGAAATGGATATTCCTTTGCTGACATAGATATAGTCACACACGTAAACAGTCCGTGGTTGTGGTGATAGATGAGCGCAGCTGTGTTGAAGGTAACACTGCGCGTACGCTGTGGTATTACACCCTGCGGAGTTAACAGCCAGCATGACTAGGTTAGGGTGAGTATCCAGTGTGTCACTTTCACGCTCTGTCCTCGTATTGTACATAATTTATGTTGTTTTGACGGGTCGAAAATCCCTGTGATCGTGGCTTTAATTTGTTGTCCCTACAATTTTTGACGGTCACGCCATATTTAACATAGATTTATAATTATACTGCCACCTTTGCTATTTTAGTTGCTGTTGTTAATCTTAAGACGACTTTTATTGCATGTAGCCTATGGTCTATACATTCCGAAGTTATAACAACTGTACATCGAAAACGAAAAGGGAACAGTAGGTGATACAACAGTAGTAATACATGTACTTCATAAATAGTTATGGAAACTCACTCAGTTGCCTTCGGTTACTGGGAATGTAGGCCTAATTGTTAAAAATCTTACGTGTGCTTTTGGTCAAATTCAAACGGAGCGGCGGTATATTTGAAGAGGACACAATGGGTATGTAAAGGACACGTTGGGCCCTGCGTAGTGAAAATATTTCTTGTTCAGTGGTCAGCAGCAGCAACAGCATCACGTACATTTTTGTATTATTGTTAATATCAATAGTTTAATAATGTCTTACAACTATGACAACTGTCAAGCTGGTGACTAATGCAACACACTAATGAAAACAGACAAAACAAACAAACAAACAAACAAACAAAAACAAACAACAACAACAACAAGAAACATGAAGAACTACATGTTGATCAGACCGATAGGACTGGCAAAATTTTCGAGCTTAATTAGCTCTTCGTCAGGGCAATATTAATAATTATGTACATTATTATTGTTTGTTGTTGTTGTTGTTGTTGTCACACTGTAATGCACAGTGGGCTAGAGAAATGTTAAGGCACATAATATCCGGCTTTACCCATTGTTTGTGTGCCTTATCATATTCGCGGCTTATTTTGGAGGCCTATAGGTGAACAATTCAGAGGTTTGTGAAATAGGGAAATGCCCCTCTCCCGATCCTCGACGTCTTAGAACGTGGAGTTATGTCAACTATGGGTTTTTCCAAGAATGCTGTTATTTTCGGTTTTCGTGAAACTGGAATTTTTGCATGACGTCTAGAGAAAGGATCACGTAGAACCATCAATAGGATGAAGTTATTCCGAGAATTGATGTGGACCTCTTGAATTCACGTGATAAAATCATACGCTAAAATATTATAGGTAGTCTAATGATGGACAATTTTATTACTGCAAAATTACAGGTAGTCTCGTTGATGTATTAATATTGTACGTTTGGATTCTCAGGCACAAAGGGCCAGACATGACGAAGACAGGAATAGCCATCTATTTAAATCAATGAAAACATTGAAAATCGCTCATGTGCATCCCCGGAAAGCAAGACGACGTCAGTTAAGCATAACCCCGTTCATTTGAAGTGAAAAATTCCCAGGTGGCGGTGTTGGGAATCCCAGACCGTCATTGCATCGGCATTATGACTCCTCTCAGAAATAGAGCTCAGGGAAGCTTTATGCCCATTGTGTTTACGCCAGACTGTCGCGACCAGATGGTCAAAATAATTTCAAAGATCTTTTGCGACCAGGTTTTCCTTTTCGACCAATGAAATTATAGCGTTTGATTTTATTTGGGGCATTGAATTAGAACTAGATCTAGATTCTAGACTCTAGTAGTAAGGAGAAAGTCTACAACAGGCCAAGTGGCTTTAGGTTTAGATTTAGGTTCAGGTTAAGATTCATTGTAAAAATGTTGGATGAGGGTTAGGTTAGAGTTAGGGTAAGGGTATGGCTAGAGTTAAAGGTGGGTTAGGAGTAGGGTTGGGGATATAGTTAGGGTTGGAGATAAGAGTTAAGGTGAGATACAGAGCTTATTCATGTACCTTGAAACATTCAGTTACACTGTTAAAACCGCCTGGTAGCAATAGACCACAGGGTCTGTTTAGATCACCTGGTAGCAATAGCAATAGTGTCTTTGTTTAATCACCTAAGACCGGCGGCAGATTGTAGCAGAGTAGCCCAGTGTAGCTCATCAAAGCGGTGCCGAATATCAATGACATAACAGTGAGACTGTTTATATCAGCACAATACATACTGGTCACTAGTCAAAGTCTGTGCTTTGCTGTCTTGTCATTAGGTTACTTGTTTGATAAAACCTTATAGCTAGTTAACTGTCATGGCCAGAAATTTTCAGAAGAGACAAGACAAAACAACCCATCTGTTTCCGCCTATTATTATGGGTTTTATTTTATCCAACAAAGGAGACATTAAAGTAATTGTTCAACTTTGTTGTTTCAATTTCCTATTTATATATATGAGATAGATTAGACCTACAGGCAGGATATCGACGATTCGTGCCACCCGGCTTAGTGAAGTTTAGGCTTAAGCATTCCAGAGCCTGGAGAAATTCGTTTTTTTTTAAAAACTCATGCAGTCCTTACTGTAACATAATGATATATAAAGAAAAGTGGGAACTTTGTAATACATGTATATCAACAGCATGTAGTAAGGTGCAATAACATTTTTTATTATTATGACTCTTTTAAAAGACATTTTTTTCCCTTTGAGAAATAGAGTCTGTGTCAAAGAACAGTCTTTATGATCACTAGAGATCTATCTGTTCTGGCCTCAGTGCTTGTAGTTGGTTGACTGGATGCTGAATTATACAAAGACAAAAAACATGTCAGCAGTCATGCCGAGTATTCACTAGCACTCACAAGTCTTGCAGTACTATAAGCCTATCGAATGGACATAATCATTGTTTATGTACAATTCTTGTATTTCCCTATCTAGCAGCCGCATCTCGATACTGAAATAATGGTCATTACTTGAGTTGATTGTTTTCATATTGTGCCGAGATCATGCTTCTGAATTATGCCGTCTCTCTGTTTGTCTGTCTGCCTATTTGTCGATCTGTCAGTCTGCTTGTTGTCTGTTTCCTGTCTGGCTGTCTTTCTATCTCTCTCTCTCCTTCAGCCTATGCTTGTGTGGCGTGCCTCAGTCTCTTCTTTTTCTTCCTCTTCTACTTCCTCTTTTTCTTTTCTTTCTCTCTCTCTCTCTCTCTCTCTCTCTCTCTCTCTCTCTCTAAACATTATATCTGTCTCTTTCTCTTTTTGACGTTCACCATTATGTCCCTTTACCTAGGTGTATGTATAACTTGTCCTGGATATGGATCTTTGCTCAACTATTCTAGTTCAGTCCCTACCCCAGGCTGGAGACACAGCACACATTCACTGCTATTGTGTGTGTGTTGTCGTCTTGGTAGTAATGCTGATGCTGGTGCTGTTTTAGACTTCAGTAACTTAGTATGTCGATAATTATATCGTTTTTTTTTTTTCTATGCGTAAAGAGGAAAGAGGGAGAGAGAGAGAGAGAGACAGAGACAGAGAGACAGTGAGAGAACGAAACCAGAAAGATAGAGAGAGGGAAGGAAAGAAACAAAATCAAGATGGGAGAAAGAGAGAGAGAACGAGAGAGAGGAGAAACAGAAGCTGAATCAGGACAGAGAGAGAGAGAGAGAGAGAGAAGCAAGATCAAGATGAGAAGTTAAGAAGGACGAACGAGAACAAGTTCAGTTGATCAGCACAGACGGAGGGTTAGCCACTGTTCGTTGACACGAGCACACCTGTTGTGACATTCGGTTGAGCCAAGTGGTGAAACAGCTTAGGTCTGGTATCAGTGGTGAGATGGCCACCCGCAGGATGTGGAATAGCGAAATAAATGCCGTGGTATCAGTGCCAACCTCCAGGCAGGCGACATAGCTGACCAAAAGTTAGAGATTTGAGAAGTTCAGCGACACGACTCCCTACAATTGTACAAGTAAAGGAGTGCCTGTCTCCAGCAGGGGCCCTACCTGCTCTAGCCAGACACAACTGTACACACCACAATGGCTGGCATACCTGCCGGGTCAAGGTCACGCAACGGAAAAGGTTGTGCATGTACATGACGGCGCCGAATTAACCATGAAAATATCAAAAGAAACAACCACAGGAGTACTCAGCTTTAAAAAAAAAAAAAACCGATGTGCTTTATTTATATTTGTGAGGTATTCCTTCACACCTGACAGCGATGTGGGACGAATATCTGTTACTGTTTTTGTTTATTTGAAATTTGGCTTTGTAAAATAAGTGAAATACGCAAGTGAATATTAGGGTTAAATTGGATCGAGCCAGCCAGCCACCCTGACACATACACTGCCACCACTATACTACATAACGACAGCAGCCATACGCAACCTTACTTAACGCATACTACTATGTGCACCTACTGCTGGTATAGAAGGGAGTACATGTACTGTAGTTAGTACTAGTCGAACACCTGGGCGATGACCTTTGAACACAAACAGAACAAAACGAAACAAAACACATACCCTCCTTTCCACACCCCCACCCCCAAGGAAAAACAAGTTGCGTCTGGCTCTAAATCATGCTTTGCCCATTGGAAAAAAAAAAGGGGGGGGGGGAGGGGGATAATTTAAATTTATGATTTGGCATCATGAAACAGGATACACCATGTCCATCACAATTATTCAATCGCTTTGTACCCCCTCTTCCCTCAAACATACAAACATTCAAACATACATGCTCTTCATCTTTGTTGGAAGGAATGAAGGTAAAGTTCGGTGGCAATCCCTTCCCCTCACCCCCCGCCCTCCTCGCCCCTTGCCGAACATACATGCGCATACACACATTCCATGACTGTCATGCCAAAGAAAACTTCTCCCCCCACCCCCTCCAGATCCCACCCCTTTTCTTTTGAAACCCGTGCCCCACGCCCAACAGAACCGCGAAATGAAAGGAACAGAAAGAAGAGACTGAAAAAGACATAATTCTCACGCAGACAGTCAGGGCGTTTCGACGGCTATCTCTGGTGTCAACAAAGCATATTTGTTTTGTTAAAGATAGCTGTACCCTGGGTCTGTCTCAAAAGGCAAAGCTATCTTCCCTCGATCACAGGGAGGTACCCGCCCAGTGACGGAGCTGCAGTGAAACCCAAGCTAGGTTGAAGATCATCTGAGCAATTTGTACCTTGGGATTGTCGTATCTGGGATACAGGCACCGATGACTGTGGATACATTAGTCATGTTGGTACGTGATGGTTGAGGTCATCCGATGTTTGAGGGTTGAGACGGAGGACGGAGAACTGTCATCAGCATTTGTGTTGTATTGCTTGGAAAGCCTGGAAAGAGGTAGGGAGGGGAGGAGATAGGAAAGGAGCGGGGTAGAAATTCAGTCAGTTTCCTATCAGACTTTTTTTTAATCAGAGTCGTCGGGAAAACTACTCCGATATTGTTTGGACAAAAGCAGTTACACTGTCATTTTTTAATTTTTAATTTTAATATGGAGCTGTACTATATAAATATATATTTATAAACCTCATTGATCTATGCAATTTAGTCATACATGAACGGTCCCTCTTCTCATAAGTAACCGCCCCCTTGCTCTTCCCATGAGCGTCCAAACATTAATTTCTTCAAGTACTTCTGTAGCCCACCCCTAGCCTGACCGCAGCTTCTAATATCCTTGTTCTGAGTACAAATTGTGAGCAGTCGCCATAGTCTGCACAGCTTAGCTATCATTAGTATCAGTCTGAACTCTGAATCATTGTAAATAGCATCAGACTAAAGATTTACATTAAAGACGTACATTCATATATTTTTTACCCCCCCCCCCCAACTCATGAGTAACTCATAATGCACCATAAACATGTTAGTGAAAGATACATAAGACAGCTCCATAACATGTTTCAAGTCATTACGCAGAAATTTACCCCCTTTTCCAGTTTCCGTTGTCGCTCGCTCATGTTTAGGCGTTCTTAGACACACAACATGCATAAAAACACGCCAGTCACGTGCCTCTGTATAGCACCAAGTTTAATCCAGAGCTCGCAGACCTTCTCACGCCGGCATCATTGCTGTGCACATTTTCACGCTGGAACTGTAAGATGTTAATGAACAAATCAGACCTCACTGCTCGCTGACTTTCTTTCATAACTCTGCCAACGTGTGTTTTGCCACTTCACCCATGTATATCCCGTCCCTCATCTTTTCCTACTGTGGACTGTCTGGCACCAAGGACAGCAAGGAGATCGGAGAGAGAGAGAGAGAGAGAGAGAGAGAGAAAGAGAGAGAGAGAGAAGGAGAGAGAGAGAGCTATCGATTTGGCACGAATATGTGGCATATTTATTATACTGTAATACAATATAAAAATGCATCCTCTTCCCCCTTCTCCATCCCTCCCCAATTCTCACCCCTCCCTCATTCCCTATCCACACTGGAGACACATCCCTCTCCCCTCCTCCCCCTCCCCAACATTTTGAGATTATAATTACATTATTGACAAGCTGCAGTATATATACGTGCTGCCTGTGTTACATGATCCAAAAACCTGCACAGAAAGCGTCCCTACTCAGATTTCACTAGACGACCAGGAAGAGTTTTAATTTTAAAGTAATTTGACTTTTTGTGCTTGAAAGTCAAACTAAAGTCCAAGAATGTCCGCTGTTCTAAGTGTTAGTGCTACTGCCCGCACATCCACTGTTTTCTTGCAGCCGAGAGCATTGCCAATGGTGTCAAATGCGCCACGAGTCTGACAAGAAGGATTCGCCGACTTGGCACAGCATCAGTTGGAGGATGCCACTTGAATCCCACAGCCCCGTCCTCACTTTTTTTTTTTTTTTTACCCGTCACAATTTTCGGTTCTCTCATTCACTGAGTGTCAGTGACAAGCATTCCGGTCTCTCTTTGACAGTTAGCATTTTATTGTGTCTTTCTAGATACAGCTTCTCACACCAATATACAGGTATGCTATGTCTTCCTTCCTTTTTCGCCATCTCTCTCCCTCTCCTTCTTTATCCGTCTGTTTCCCTCACTCCCTTCCTCCCTCCCTTCACTGATGAACCGCGCGCGCACGCACACGCGCGCGCACACACACACATACACACACATTCATTTGCTCTAACGATATACAATAGACCGAAGCGAGTCCTACGGGAAAGGGATCCCGCTGTCTCCCCACCTTTCCACAAAAGTTTGGATTTCCGACTGTTCGGTTCATTGCATCCTCCTCCGTCTCCCCCCCCCCCCCCCCGCACTTCTTTGTACTGTCCATAGATGCCTTTCTCTAGAGGTCCGAGTTACACTATGAGTGAGGTCAGTGAGCAAGGAGACCGCCTGGAATGTCAGCAATGTGCCAATGGTCGCGCTAGGCCGAACTCCGTTAAGAGTACGGCACCGATACTTGATACTACGTGGTATACAGTTCAAGAACTAGCTAGAATCAAATCAATTTGGGCTAGATTTGAATCGCGACGCAATCGGAGCCATGGACGCGTGATAGCTAGACTAGATCTAGTACCGAATTATTAACAGCGGCCCAAAATATCTGCTTGTGAAATGCATGGAGAGACAGTCGTCTTATTGTCATGAATCCCTGTTGTATTTAGGTATTCATAGGCCAGCGTGTTCCGCAATGTGAATAGTGTAAAATCCTTGTATTCGTATTTCTCTCCTGTCACAATTGACAGTGTTGAACGCCTTGACAACCCATCACGTGAGCACTTGGAGCCTCAGAACGCGTTCATTGTCCGGCCCATGCGATGACGTCACAAGATGGTGGAACTTTCTGTGAAGGACTCTGTTAAAACTAAGATCCAATTACTGAACATCTTAATTATTGGAACTCACATAATATTTGGTTGTGAATCGACTACACAGCGCACTTTGGTGCAAAACTTATGCTAGTCAAAGCTAGGATGCTGGTTTCTAGATGTAGCGTGTCGTGATCTGGTTTTGAGCGCATCGGGCACTGATTGTTAGTACATGTAATGTATTAGAACCTTTCATGCTTAGAGCTCTGGTCCGGCTGTTGGACGATGGCTCAGACTGATGGAAGGCCTTCGCTCGAAATTCTTCATTTAACCATCCGCTCAGTACCCACACTAACATCCTCACGGTTTGCGTGCATTTTCATTCATAATGTGAATAATTTCCTTATTTGCCTAATTTTGCATTGATTGTTTGTTTTCGCTGTTATTTGTTTTCCACTAATAATCTATTTTATTCAGCCTTCATACGATTCGTCGTTGATATGAATTGTCTTGCTGAATGAGATTGGATCTCCAGCAAAACTTGAAACCTGGGCTTTCAGTCCTTAGGTGGACTACAGAATAACTGCCATTTAATCGTGTAAAGATCCATTGGACCTCTCAAGACTGTTACAGTATAAGAATCTAAGTAACTGTAGACCCATTACAGGACTCAAGTCTTCATATTGATCAGCGTAGTATTCAAACAACTTCTTAGTTTGTTTGCCCCCCTCCCCCTTCCCCGCACAAGGTTTGTGTGAACTGCAGTCGGACACGAGACGCTGCGTTACGTATATTATGACAGAGACAGATGATATCAGTTCATTTAGATTGAATCGGAATGGTTTCGCACTTAGCGACCTAACATTCTATTATACGCTATCCTGGGCGAAGATGAGCAGTCAGACAGAACATTACATTGTGAAGAGAGCTGATTCTCTCTCTCTTTCTCTCTCTTCCTTTCCTTTTACTCTCATTCTCTTTTCCGCTCCGTAGGTAACTATCTGTATCCATTATCACCGACCGGCTGTCGAGAAAAGAGCCACCATTCCTGCTCTGTGAACTTGCATACCACATATTTTGGTACGGTATGTCGTCAGACTTGTGGCGTCATTGTTCGGCCGACATGCATTGTGCACGCACGATATGAGAGCAATTACTCCGGTAGTGTTTGCCCTTCGTTCTTCAGAATGGGCAACATCTTAATGAAAGAAAGTCCAGCCAAGCGAAACTTGTTTACCCAAGCCGTTTTCGCTCCACCCTCTGCAGTCATGTGTGACAGGGAGATTGCAAAGTAAAGGAAGAAAACGATACGGGTGATTGAATGGGGACCAACATTTTTAGAGATCACACGGAGGCCGGTGTTTTAACATATCATTATTTCACACATGAGTATTTTGAATGGGCTTCTTAAATGTTTGATAAGTATCGGCATCCACAATAATGTTTGGTTAGGTTGCTGAGGGGATAAAGTGTATGTAAATAGCTAGAGACAAGGAATTGAATGGATGGATGGATGGATGGATGGATGGATGGATGGATGGATGGATGGAGACAGACAGACAGACAAATATATATATATATAGATTATTATTAGAAAAAATGTCGGGTGAGTCACCTGTTCGCCGAAACAGACATGTCATTCGCAGCATATTCTGGGCTTTGAAGTCTCTGTCGTTGATTCTGTGCCGAGGATGATTATATTCGGGTTGGCAGCGTTGATGCTGCAATTTTTTTCCTGTGTGAGATAGACATTTTTTGGTTTCCCTCCCAGAACAAGCTTTCCTGTGTGTCTGTATGCGTTAATACACAATCATTATGTTTTACTTGCACCTCACTTTCTCTGCCTCGGTTACATCAACTTGTGTAACTTGACTGTATTTGCTAACTTTTCTGTTTCATTTCAGACTCATTTATAGCTCCTGTTTATTTCACATATCGACAAAATGTTAAACTTGGCATCCATAATTCACGTATCAACAGCCATTAATTAGTTTATTTTGTTGTTGTTGCTGTCGTTATTTCACATATACACGCCAACAGATGCTAAATGTTCTGTTTACTGCATATATTTGAACAAATCCACAGACCTTTGACCTGCCAGATTGTCAGATTTCACATATACGCGCCAACAGATGCTAAATGTTCTGTTTAATGCATATATTTGAACAAATACCAAAGACCTTTGGTCTGCCAGACTGTCAGATTTCACATATATACGTGCCAGCAGATGCTAAATTTTCTGTTTACTGCACATATTTGAACAAATATCAACGACCTTTGACCTGCCAGACTGTCAGCTATCATATTAACTGTGAGACGTAGACCAGTGTGGCAGTACTTAGCATGTTGATTTGTTTTGCCACAAGGTTGGCTGCAGCCAATTAGCAATGCTGGAGAGCGAATGCTGTTTCTCGGACGTATTTTAGTTGAGAAAAATAGAAACATCAACACAGTGAACAAACACAATGTCATGGTCCCTGTGAGTGCAGAATTACTTGGAGACTTATAATTGTTCCATTTCAATCCGTAGGTCTTGAAAGTTTGGCCTGTTAAATAGCAGCTGTGTGAGATGTAAAATTAATAATTAGGGATAAGCCAGAAACCTTTGCAGGCTAGTTAAATAGTGCAGTCAGGTCATATCTTACTGAATTGACTGGAGGTATCAACAACAGCTTAAATTAATTGAGAGGCAAACAGGCGATATTACCGATGATGCAACAATGGAATGACGTCATCGTCGAGCTTGTTGTTATTTCGCACCTCATGTCTGAGGAGGGGAGCGGTAAGCGAAATGCATTGATTTCTCTTGTCAACGATGACTGGACAGATAGAAAGACAGACAGGTAGGCAAGACAGACAGACAGACAGACAGCGAGAAAGAAAGAAGCGCAGTGTTGTTGTGTATAACTGCAGTTTTGTCATGTCAGTGTGACACTCTAATGTAACTCTCAATTACTTCTTGTACTGGATGGACAATCGACGTTACACCTACACAGGTGGAATCAGACAAATCGGCCATGTCTACATCTTCCAGTCATCCAGATGTGTTACTTCTCTTTGCCAAGTACAGCAGGTATAAACAAGGCTTCTAAAAGAGGGGGTGGGGAGGGATCACTTCAACTCCTGCTTTTTGAGTGACATGAAGCCAAAATCTAAAAAAAATAAGTTTGAAGGGAGAAAACATTTTTACTAGGTGGCATTTTTTTTTTTTTTTTCTTCAGAATTTCCTGTCACTAATTTATTTTAAATAACAAAAGGAAGCGTGATTTTTTTTTTCCCCCTCCTTTATACCGCTGGTACTCGGCAAAAGGAAGTAATCTGGCTGGCGATGAAAAAGGGGTCATTGTAATGTGATTGTTTGCTTCCAGTTGGATATTAGATCGAAAAAAGAGAGATATTCAGCATTGGTCCGAAGGGACGCAAACCTTACCGTTCTTTTTCTCCCTAGTGGTCAGTTGTTTCCCCTGTTGTTTCGGTGAGCTTAGCTGACCTGTGGGTGATGGCTGACCCCGTGGGAGGTCAGGGAAACCATCCTGTCCGGGGTCGTGACCTCAGCGAATGACCTGGATGCAACCCCACTGCGGACCAATCTCCGTCATGTGTGTGACCTACTTTGCCAGCTGGCCTGTTGGGTCCAGGCTTGGTTTTTGCTATTCAATGAAGACCGTTTTCAGGGCCGGACAGCAGGCGGTAGGTGACTGAGAAGGTTGTGGCTGTGTGCCAACGCTTGTTTCCCATACCTGGTCCCGTACTCGCTCGCGCTGTTGCCACCGTTAATTCGCCCTGCTGGTTCGCCTTTTACCTCAGTACTTGTGGTTGACGGGGAGGGGTCGGGAGGAATGACTGTGTATCTTGTGCGCGTGTGTGTATGTAAAAATGGAAGGTGATAGGAGAGGAGTCAATGACGAGTCGTTTACCTGCTTGAGCACTTTGTTTTCCCGTCTGTAACCGTCGCCTCCATCGACCCAGGCCCACGTATACGATTTGGCCATTAGTTCATTGCGTTATGGAAACATTTTTTTTTTTTTTATGGTCATTGTTGTTTGATGTGTTGGCGGAGATATATTATTATCTTTTGTGAGAGACTGTGGGGGCGGACCGGCTGTTTCTGCCGGTATAGTGGCCATACGCTAAAAATAAGGACTGTGTCGACCGTTGATTTGGTGGGGATTTGCCGGGCGAAGGCTAAAGGGTCAGTGCAGAGGGGGGCGTGAAATGGGTGCCCCGTTGCTCCGCAATGCTTTGGTGAAGGGGGAACTATCGGAATGTGATGGTTGGTGTCGAAAGGTTATTTTGGCTGCCGGCCCCGGTGGGCTGGCCTGTGTGTTATGCCGTGTGTAGTGAAGTGGAGAAAAAGGCAAGGGAGAGCAATAAACAGGACCGGGGCCAAGCGGGCTATTGATCAGATGTGAAAACATTCCAGGTGTCCTGTCTTGCGTCTCAGTGTTACACCCAGCCTTGGTAGAGACCGAGCCGGACATGAGGAGCAAGTAGGTGCGATTACTGTGTCTTGTTTTCTTCTCTATCTGCCTGAAACATTAAAGTGCTAGATCAGTTTCTTATCGGCCATTACAATTATTTTAATTCCAGCAAGATATGGACGTTGTGGTGATGCACTCCAGAGTACATTGTGTGTCTTTTCTCTTTCTTCTATTTATTAAACTTTTTAAAATATCGTTCAGCACACCTTCATTCTTCATGTGACGTCCAAGGTGGTGCAGACGTACATGTGATAAGTTTATTATATATATCCCGACGGGTATGGCGTCTGCTCATTATTATATATATAGTCAGTGAAAAACACAGTTACAGTTAGTTTTGCTTTCTTCAATTAGTCGTGAAAACTTTATCGTTCATAATTATGGGACTAATTTCATGTCTTACATAGTTGTTTGTTGATCAGTAGATTCCCACATCGATAACCTACCCATTATATTTCTGAATTATATTATAACAGTCTTTTGTAGTATATTTTCAGGTATCGGCCAACTTTAACATTAAAATAATAATGAAAAGGATTATTATCCTGTATTTTTTTATTATACTTTCTGTGTAAACGTAATGAGAAATCGTGAAGTGACCTCTCAGTTTTAGTACATGATCGACATATTGGAGGAGCTTGACCTAGGACCGCATTTGCCTACTTAGTTGTTCTTTTACCTTTGACTGTTAATGTTGGATGTGCAGTCATGTGAACTGGCTGCTCCCTATGCATGGCTGTGCCTGACAGTCCAAACAAAAAAAAACCTGTTATTCCCAGATGTGACAGAGATATTGCCTCGCCAGGGATCAGTTCTGGATGTTTTGTTTGCCAGACCATGATTTTATGATTTGCTTTCAGCCTTTCCCTGATTTTATGTTCACCACCTTCATTCCGTACACAGCTGTGTCCGTTCCGCTGGGCAGATCAGCACTGACGGCCGCCCACGGTCGCTATTTTTAGCAGCAAGACCTTCGGTTCATGACTTGACTGGAGGGCGTTTGACTGCCGTAATCTTATGTCTTAGGGCAAGGATTACCTCTTTGGTCGCCTGTCGTCTGAATGCTTATCTTACTGTCCCGACTTGCATTTTGTTATCTCAAGTTATTCCTTGGCCAAGGGAAATGGTTGGACAAGAAATATGCACTACACTCCGCTTATCACCGCCCGCTGTGACTGAAGGCTGCATCGTAGTTACGGCATTATCGAGTGCCGCGTCATTACTGGCAGATAATGGATGAGTAACCGGAGAAATGACTGATCGGATGATGACAGCCAGACTTCACCTAGTTAAGGACGTTCGCCCAAAGTCGATAGAGCGGAATGTTGTGTGATAGTCGTTGCTGAAATAGCTGACACATCATGTCTGTCCACCTCCAGCTGTTACCCGCCCGCCTAGCTGTTGTTGATGTCAACCCAGGCTCTCTCCAGATCAGTATGTCTAGAGCTATGTATTGTTCTTCCTTGTTGGTAGAAATGAATTCACATGTCAAGTTTTCCCATGGCGGTTCCTGAAATCATGGCACTGGCGCAAATATAACAGTTGTCTCTTCCTGGATTCAGGATTTGATATGTTGTTATTGTCAGTATTGTTGCTACTAATCTCTGTTATTTGTGGGCGTGATCCAGTATAGCCCCTGTGGGGACCGTGGGTCTATATATGTAGGTTCTTTACTCCCACCTGCAGGCAGTGAGGGCCCGCCATCAGTGGGATATCTCCCATGGAATGCCACCCTTGACGTTCAAAGGATTACATCTTTTCTCGCTCCTGTCCTCTGTCCCGCTCTTTCCTCTCTTCTCCGTGACGTGTAAACGTGTCTTATATACAACCATATTCGTGCTGATGTGCCGTTAAACTCCTGCAAAAACAAACAAAAAGGTCCAGTGTGGAGAAAAATAAACAAACGAGACCAAAATCATCGACACAGCAGGCTTGCAGCTTTCACACACATTAATATACGTATAACGAGAGACGCAAATAAGGTGTTATTTACTGGACTTGAATGTGTAGAAAAAAATGCATTTTATCCTCACCTAGTCCCACCCACATAACTGCTAGACATCATTTTCTGGGGTGACCGATTGGGGACGCAGTGGCTCAATGGGTATGGCGTCTGCTCATGGAGTAAAACAGGCCGGGATCGAAACGCGGGTTCTGCAT
>JBCAUA010661223.1:0-15669 GCA_038406235.1 Peronia verruculata
GGTTGGTTGGTTGGTTGGTTGGTTGGTTGGTTGGTTGGTTGGTTGGTTGGTTGGTTGGTTGGTTGGTTGGTGCTATTTGCTGATTAAGTAGTCACTGTCCGTATGAGCACATCTTGAGATAGCTATCACAGATACCAATATTGCTAACCAAACTTAACTCTCTCACCTCAGACCGTATCACGAGAGGTTGGTGACAAGGTGGTATGCGAGGTCAGGTGTGTACAAGGCCGCAAGACCTGCAAGTGGACAGTCACTATGCAAGTAGTGGGCGACACCCTGATCTACACCACACAGACCAAAGCCGGCACCATAGTGCAGAAAATGTTGCGAGGAAAATCTAACCAATGAAAACTCTTTGATTGCGAGTGGAAAATGAATAATTGTGCTGTCTAATTTTAATCTAAGAATCCTTTTGTTTTATTTTTCTGGGAGTTGATGTTGTTATTGTTATTCCGTTTCATCGGTTGTTGTGTGTGTGTGTGTGTGTTTACAGTACCGTACATTATTTCATTTTACCTAGCGTTTTTATTTTTTTCTGCCCTGATTTTTTTCCCTCATATTCAAAATCTCATTTGCCCATTAGTTATTTGTAGTTCAGTCATATAAAAGATCTATATGTGTTTAGTAACAGGCCTGCCTATTTACTTGTTGTACAAAGAGTAGACGTAATTAATTTATAATGCTAGACAAGCTGATATGCTGACTGATATTAAAAGGGGGAAAAAAAACTGCTGTTTCTGTATGTCAATATGCAAATGTGATCAAATTTTCGCCAGACGTAAAAAAAAAAAAATCGTTAACCACACGTTCAATTTGTGCGCATCAATTTACGGTGAGAAAATGTTGTGATATAACCAATTTCTCTCTCCCCCCCCCCCCTCCTCCCCGTTCCTCCTCGTCGTCCTTCCCTTTGCAACCTTTCCCGCCCCCAAATAGAGTATTCTAAATAATATATAATTAAAAATAAGAACACCAGCCTGATCAGTGATGAGCCACTTCTTTTAAAATGGATGGCGACAGCAGTTTTTCCTTTTCTCTCTTTTCTTTTCCATGATGCACCGGGGAGAAAGCCAGGCTGGCTTGAAAAATTATCAGTATGGATTTTTGTTGTTGTTGTTGATGTTGTTGTTTTTTACCTCCCCTCCCCCCCCCTTTTTTTTTTTTAATCTCTACTACAGACTACTATTTGTTTCTTATAATGTAGGCTTCTTTGTTTAGTCCCATCGTTTGCAGTTCATTCAATAAAATTCAAGAGATTTATATTAAACAAGTGTTGATGATGCTGATGTTGTACAACTTTGCCTTTGGGTTGTTTTTCATTATATGGGTATTCTAGTATATCTCTAGTCTTAACGTGTTGGATAAGATGACTTTTTACGAAGTCAAACGGAGAACATACATGTAATTTGTTTTCAATGTAGAAAGTACACGGCATCTGGTAATGTTACCTTTGAAGATAAACATTAAGAGCCATGCACGCCAGACGAATCAAAAAAAAAAAAGATGGAAAACATAAAACTCCTATAGTTTCATGCGAGTACTGTAAATCAGAGCTGTAAAATTCTAATTCTAAACAAAAGAAAGAAATTTTTTAAAAAGTTAAAATAATAATAATAATATTAAAATAATAATAAAAACATTAAAAAAATGAAAAACATCCTCTCTCACTCACTGAGCGAAACAGTCAATATAAAGTAAATTTCATGTTTAAAAATATCCTATCCAGAGCCAACCGTATTTGAAAATTTGGTCATTTCATTGAGATACTCATAATAACCCCCACATAGGCCATTGGGTCATTTACATCAGCCTCAGCCTATTCAGATTTTGACATATCAGTTCTCCGGATTATTATTTGTTTCATTTAATGCATGAAATCACTTGTCGATTAAATGGTCAATGTCTTACATTTCTGTCAAAGGATAATGATGATGATGATGATGATGATGATGATGATGATGATGATGATGGTCTGAGAATTTGGCTTACCTTCAATTCAACATCAAGAGGAAGTTATTTATAAGTGTTATTTGCTTTTTTCAATTTTTTCTTTTTTCAAAAATCTTTAGTTAGTTGGCGGCTGGGCAGTCTTTTTCTATTTTATAAAATGATGGTGATGATGATAATGATGATGATGATGATGGTGTTCACATTTAACATCAAGATCAAGTTGTTTATTTATATGTGTTATTTGCTTTTTACAGCCATGCCCTTTTTATATTTTTATATGTTTACTTTGTTGCCCTGAAGAAGAGTCAAGTTGACTCGAAAATTTGGCTTGCATTTCGGCTTTCAACATCAAGAGGAAGTCGTCTATATGTGCTATTTGCTTTTTTAAATTGTTTAGTTAGTTGCCAGTTGAACAGTCTTTTTCTATTTTATAAAATGATGATGATGATGACGATGTTGATGATGATGGTGATTAGTTCAGTCAATTTTTAACTTACTGTTTCTTCGGATTTTTGTTTGTTTCTTTGAGTATACCAATGGGCTAGTAACGAGTTGGTTGTCTGTTTCAAGATATTTTTTTATAAAATAAATGATGATAATGATGAACGGACCTAAACAAAACGGGCATTTGTTTTGTTGCCCTGAAGAAGAACCAGAGAAATTAGAACATTATGCCAGTAGCCTACTGTTTGTTTCTCTTAATTTGTTGCAGTTAATTTCACCATTTATGATTTGGCATTTTCTTTCTTGCCCGACGAAGAACCAAAAGGTTCGATTATTTGGCCAGTAACATTAAATCTCCAACATTGAGTTCTAAGATTCTTGTGTTTCTTTTGGTTAAGTGAGTTAGATCCAATTGCCGGGTAGACAATCATGAAAAAAATAAAATATTGTTGATATGTACCCGGTACCGTATTTGATTAGTTGCTGTGGACATTCGTATTAATTTTAAGATATTTTTTTGTCAAAAGATGATGATGATGATGTTCACTTTTAACATCAAGATCAAGTTGTTTATTTATATAATGTTATTCGCTTTTTTGATTAGTTGCCGGTCGAACAGTCTTTTTCTATTTTATAAAATGATGATGATGAAGATGAAGGACCAAGTTGGTCCGAAAATTTGGCTATCTTCAACTCAACATCAAGGAGAAGAAATTTATAAGTGTTATTTGCTTTTTTTTAAAAAAAATTCAAACTTGTTTTATTAGTTGCCGGTTGGACAGTCTTTTTCTATTTTATAAAATAATGACGATGATGATAATGATGATAGTAAATCTTGTACATCAAAGATCTGAAACTCTTCGATTTATTCATATAAGTTGAAAAAACTACTACTACTAGGCATTGTGATTATTTGATTTTACCATGTCAATACTATGCTGTCGAGAGAAAGACTGATGATAGGCTATAGGTCTATATTTCGTCAGCACAGTAAGTTACAACATGACAAATACGGCAGTGGTGGTCACAACAATGTAAATCCTTTCAATCAACGTTATATAATAATTTTGAAATGATAACCTATTTACGCCCATTTTAAGGATACCTATAAGATCCCTCGCTTTTCTTCACAATATACATGAAGTAATGCTTTTTTTTTTTTTTTTTGGAAAACAAATGAAATTATGTAATTCCTACTTTATTTCCACAAAAGATTCTCCCAGTCAATATAACAACTAGTAAAGCTGTAGGCTATACTGTTCCTCAGCACTTAATACCGGTACCGGTAGGTATAAGCAGCGCACTGAAGATGATCTGAAATGAGTTAGTGTTAATTAATAGAACAGACTTCAAATCTGTGTGAATAATGATATGTGTGGGCAACAGTTAAGTTGATATAGTTTATTTTCCAACTTTTTCGCATCCATGGCAAATAGAAAAAGAAACTGCTTTTTGGAGAGATAGTAGGAATAGGATGGGGCGGGGGTAGGCATAAGTAACAAAATAGAAAATGCAGGGAGCAAGACGGCATATCGTATTCAATGTCTAAACTGAGACGAAAGGGGAAGGAGCATCCCCAATGATCTGAGAAGCATGCGATAGAGAATATTATTGAATAACTAAAAACATAGTTACATTACTTGTACATGTACTTCCATGCCCATTATCTATCCTACATCTATCTTTTTAGAGGATACATTACTAAAACCCCCTCTTTCTCACTGATAATATATGATGCTGCATAATTTAAGATTGGTATCTTAAAGAGTGATCGTTAAAACAACCTCTGAACTTTGAACTTATGATCTCGAGATAACGTAATGATTCGCATAAAGCTGGACTTAGTTTCTGGAGATAATCTAGCGTCTCATACGAAACGTATCGCCTGAGGCAGAGCACAGTATCCACTTCCGTATCACGTGACAAAGCACAGTGTGCGGAACGCGAACTTTTGTTAGGTTGCCGTAGATCTATAGCAAAAACGACCAGTGAACAAAATGATTAAGGAATACTTTGGCAATGCTGCACCAGTGTTCAGTGTCATCGGCGCAGCAACAACAGGTCTTATAGCTTTAAAACTAGCTTTAGGAATTTTCAGATTCATCAATACCCATGTCGTCTATCCAACTCTTGGATTATCAGCCAACCTGCGTAAAGCCGGTTCATGGGCAGGTAAGTCTAGAGGCTAGATCGAGATATAGAGAGAGATCTAGATATAGATCTAACGCTAACATGTAGATCTAGATTAGATCTAGGCCAAATAAGTAGGGGTGGGAACAAACGAAAAAGCACCGAAATTTTGGGCACTGGTGGAGCACTACGGTCCACTGCACTGCCTCTGTGTAAATGAAGTTGTCGACTACCTCTATGGGTCTGTTTTCTATTAGGATAGGTTCGTTAGCTGATGTTTTTACCTTCACTCCTTCAGTACTTTTGACTTCCCAGGATGTAGACCTATTCGTAACCCAATAGTTTTTGAGAGAGTTGATAACTCTGTGGTTTTACTCTGCATCTGTTAATGTGTATGTGCCAAGAGTGCCAAATCGTCAGCAAAAGTCTAGATCATCAAGCTGGGTCCATAGCGTCCACTGAATTCCATTTTTTCTTCCTGCTGTTGTTTCCTTTAACAGCCAGCCCCCAGCTATTATAAACAAATATGGAGATAGTAGGCGAACCTTGTCTCACTCCTGTTCTGATTTCAAATCCCTCAGTTAGCTGTCCATCATTACGAACCTTACAACTTGTGCCATCGTACATCTTCTCTATCAGCATTATTATTTTCTGTGGTATTCCATAATGTCTCAAGATTTTCTAAAGGGTGGACCTATCTACATTGTAAAAAGCCTTCTCATTATCAATTAGGTTCACCAGAAGAGATGAGTTCCATTCTAAGAACTGTTCAATGATAATTATTAATTCTCAGCATTGCAATCTGGTCAGTGCACAAGGAGTTCTTTCTGAATCCTGCTTGCTGATCTCTCAGATGTTTGTCCACATCTTTCATTCTCGCCAATAGAACCCTGTTGAACACTTTTCCTCGAATGGAGAGAAGAGGTTTACCTCTGTAGTTGTTACAATTTCTGAGACCTTTCTTTGGTAGCTTCACAAGATGCCCTTCCTTCCAGTCTTTTGGGTACTGTCCTTCCTTCCATACCATCTCAATAAGGGCCCCTATATAGAACTTCAACTGTTGTTGCCACATCTGCCTTCAATGCCTCTGGTGATATAGCATCTGGACAAACTGCCTTGTTGGAGTTGAGCTGTGTTGTTGCCATTGCTATCTCTTCCTTTGATGGTGGCTCACAACTGATGTCAAGGTGCTGTCATAATGTCTGGTGGATTGTCTGGAGGAGGTCCTATTAACAGGGTTTCGAAATGTTCAACTCACCGCCTGTTCTGTGCCTCTTTCTCAAAGGTGGTGTTGCCATTTTTATCCTTCACTGGAGCACTTGTCTGGTTGTTCTTGCCTGCCAGTATCTTGGCAGTCTGATACAGCACTCTAAGCTGTCTGCTTTGTGCAGCAGTTTCTGCTCGATCTGCCATTTCCATAACAAGCTGTTGTTCATCTTTCTTTATACTCATCTTGACCACTTTTGCTGCCTCCGCATACTCTTGTCTTACAACGTGTTTCTCTGTTTGTCTTGCTGTTGTTTATAGTATCCTTCTTGGCTCTCCTCTCTGCTATTCGGTCTGGTGATGTTTGACTTATCCATTCCTTGTGTTTGTATTTTTTTCTTCCTAAGATCTCCTCATATGTAGCTGTAATAGCTTCCTTCACATGGTCCCAGTGATTTTCAAAATTTTCCTCAACGAGTTCCAATGTCTGATACTAGTTTCCAAGAGTTCTTCGGAACTCTTCCTTCTTAATTCCCTGGAGCAGGCTTACCTGGTATTTTGTTTGCTGGAATCCATTGCTCTTCTGGTATTTCTTCAGCTGGAGTTTCAGCGCAGCAATCAGTAGCTGGTGATCTGATCCTATGTCTGCCCCTCTAAAACTCTAAATACTCTTAACATTTTCCAAAGAGCGGCAAAACTTGCATGCTATACAGACTCAAGATATGGTCAGTTGGGTTTTCTGTGTATCCATCTGGTGACACCCACATGGCTTTATGGATCCTCTTGTGTGGAAAGGCGGTTCCACCAATTACAAATCCATTGAGAGAACACAGGTTTGCAAATCTTTCGCCGTTGTTATTCATCTCTCCTAAGCCATGTTTGCCCATTATCTCTTCATATCCTGTGTTATCAGCTCCACCTTTGGCATTCAGTTCTCCCATCATAATGTTAACATCTATGGAGGGTAGCTTGAACAACACACCTTGTAGCCTGTTGTAGAATTCCCCTTTGTCTTCTTCTTCTGCTTCACTTGTGGGATCTTTTGCTGCTTGTTGAGAAGGATGCCATGATGATTCTTTGGCCATGCGCTTCCCATCCACGGAGTGTCTTCTGAGCCGCTTTGCTGAGTATTAGTGCTACCCCCTCCCTGTGTAGTGCCTGATCTTTATAGAGGATTAATTCACCTGTTTTAAACTTAAACTTTATTGAAAAACTCTGAAACCAGGACCGCACAAAAATTGAACAAAAAAAAGTTTTTTTCACAGGATTATAGGCCTATCATTCAAACTTGCAAAAAAAAAAAAAAAATGAAGATTCTTAACAATGCTCATGTGGTTAGCCATAGAAAATGGGAGACTTGGGGCAGAATTTCTTTCTGTTTTTAGGTGTTTGTTGCCTGCTGCATTATGAAAAAATTAAAACTGTCATCATTTTAAGCTTCTTCTGATCAATTTCATTAGAAATCAAAATGTAATGGTGAAAAAGGCATTTTTTACAGGTTTGGTTGTTTTTCTTAGCTTGGAAAGAGATTTAGAAGGAAAAAAAAAAAACTCACAAAAAAGCACAACACTATTGATGTGACATCTCCTAGAAAATGAAACCGGAGAAGTCAGGCATGCGTGATCACAAAACCACTGATGTAAACACTGAAACACCCATGGTGGCAAATACTGGTCCCTGGCGAAAACTGGTCCCTTGAGGATACATATACGTTGTGACATCTTATGAAATTCTGGTAATGGAAATGATTTTTTTCTTTGGAAAGAATAAGATTTCTTAGTAAATGCCACAGCCATGGAAAGTAGACAGAGCAATTCCCCCATCCTGCATTTTCAGTCTAGATAACTTTTCTCAGTTGTGGCCATGCATCAAACACAAGTGTAGTGAGATCAGAGATGATATTAACGGGGGAGGAAGTAGGGAAGCATTTAATAATTGCTGATGATTTGTCCCTACCTCTGGAGGCATTGTTTGTATAAATCCATATCCTTGGATGAAAAAATGCAGTCTCACTCAGAGTTTCATGCTTTCTGAGCTGGGAAAACTTATGTCTAGCCATTATCAAGAGGGAAGATCGGGGGAATCCATATAATGTATTTAACAGGGATGTCAAACTTCCAAAATTTTCCAACTTTTTTTGTGAAAACAGTTTGACATCTCAGATCTAGTAAATGTAGTAAATGTTTTTACTTTATGTGGCAGATCACATTTTGTTGTAAGATTAGTTTACCAAATGCCCTAAATAATAAAATAATTGTTACAAAAGTTCCGATGAGAGACTCATGTCATGAACAGTTGCCATGAATATAGACCTTATGCAGCATGAGACAAACAAGATTAGTCTATCCAGTTTATCATGGAAAACTTGCCGAGAAATTCGAGATTACCATTCCCCAGAAGTTGAAAGGTGTAAAGAGAACGGATACAGGTCATTGTCATAATTTACTGACACTTCACGGCTAGTGGCAAAAGCTAATGCTAATAGTGTCACCACTCCAGATGTTGCACTTGTAAGGTATTAATGCTACATCTTGGCTACTTGCTGATCCTTCATGCTCAATCAGTCAGATGCAACTTGGTTGTCTCATTCTAGACATTACATTGAATTTTGATAATGCTTTTGACATCTTCAACATCATCCAAAAATAATCAGAAGTTGTTATTTCAGTAAGTGGAAACATTCACAAAATTCACATTTTTAACAAATCACTTATTTCACAAAGTCACTTGCCCTCTGCACAACAATGCCATCTATGCATTACTCCTCTGGTGTGCTACTACAGCTCTGTCAGTTCCAAATAGAGGTGGCAAAATACTGCCATCTTATTTTGAGATCTTAATCTTCCCCAGTCTCATTTAATTCATTCTGCTTGTTTTAAAACTCAGATACAAGCCACCAGTATTTGTGCTGCAGTTTTCCCCATTTATTCCATGGTCTAAAAATAGTATTAGATGTAGACTTTTCTCCTCCTGAGTCAGTGATGATTTTAAAAAATGGCAAGACAGGTCTAATCATAGCAGTATATCATATGGCAACTGTATACCTATTTAAGTACTGGCAGCAGTAAGCTGTTGAAAGATGTTTTGCCAGTTGTTTAAGAAAATCCCCTATGTATGTAGAAAGTGCATGTTTCCAGGCAAAATCCACCATCTTGATCTTTCTCCTGAGTCCTACTCCTTTCACACTTCAGGTGCAGCATCTATCTCACTGCACTCCCTGGGTCATTGTCGCCCAAGTATGTTGAAATCAAAATAGGAACCAAGCCCTTGGTTTTTCATCTTAATTATTATGAAATCAGCTTGCTGTCCAATCTTAGTTATGCCCATTGCAGGAAATTATGACGTCTATGGTGTTCATATGCAAAAACTTCCTCAAGAAGGGGTTATCAAATAGTATAAAAAGCCAGTCTTATGGGCTGGTAAGTCAGTCATCCTTGTAGAGTCGTCCCCAGAAGTCATCCCTGTATGTTCGTTCCAGAGACTTGTCCCTTGTGTGGGACCGTATTCACAACCCAGCCGTCTCCTGAGAAATCCAATACCTATCTCTAATGGTGTCTATCCCTACGACCATGAACTACAGATGAACTGTGCATTGAGAACTTTAAAAAGTACCAGGATGACATACTTGGGAAAGTCTGTGGAACAGTGAAATTGTGACTTTTTATATTGTTAGAGCTCCTGATGAACATTGTAGTTTAGAAATGAAGTTGGAATTACTGACTTGTGAAGCTGCAATTTGTGTTGTTTTTACTGGAGTCTGTTAACTCACTCAATATCATCTATATTTAGTTCTGCTTTTACCTAGTACCTGTGTACCAGCTATTGCAAGGACATTTTCTAAAAATCACTGTGCTTTTGCTGTTAATCATAGATGTGTAAAATTTGGAGTCTTGCTTCAGACTATAATAAAGAGTATGTAAAAGCAAAATGAGTTATTTTGTGTTGATTGTGGTTTACAGATCTTTGAAAATCGGGGTCAAAATTTGCAAAAATTAGCATCCATGTCAGATCACAAAAAAAATTAAGAAAAAAAAGTCATAGTAGAAATACATCAAAATTAGCCAAGATTAGTATTATTTTCACTTACCGATAAATGACAAGAAGTTTGAATGACTGACGAGAACATGGGATGAGAAAATTAGCGCCAAAACTGTTCTTTTCTGTGGTAGTCAACAAAACCTTGTCCCGCTCAAAGAGGCACTTGGCAGTCTGGACACCAGAAGTGGATCTTCGCTCGCTTTTTGCCCTTAGCATTGTAGTCTGGCTAACAGTTGGCTTTCACCAAACAGACTCTGCAATCTCTTTGGGTTTTGCATTGGAAGACATTTTGACACCACCTGGCCTCCGTCTTGAAACTAATGAAAATTATCATCTCCAGTAGTCGACATTGTAAAATCAACTTCGCCCAACTCGTACTCTTCCGATTTTGCTTTCCTGCGATTCTTTCTATGGGTTATTGGATTGGCTGCTGCTACTGCTGTTGTGGTGGTATTTTATTGAAACAAGTAATTCCAAACTCCAAAACCGCAGGGCGTTTGGTAACGGTGTTGAGCCATGATATGAAAGCATTTTCACTTGCAACAGATGCATTTAGCAGTATTTATTGAGTTAAACTTGGATTTTCTACAGATTAAAATAATTTAGAACAGCCCAATCCTTACTTGTGTTTTGGCCCTCATCACTCATTTTCTTCTTCTCATGTTTGTACCGTACTTTTTTTGTTTTCAGAACTTACAGTTTTACATATACCTTAATCCGTAAGACCACAAGTGGCATTGTCGGCCAGATTTTTATTTAAAGTGCATTCATCACTTTCTTATTATAGGGCCACATACAAAACCAATTTTTTGTCATGATTTTGCTATCTACCTTTTCTGTTGCTGGAAAGATTCCAGCAAAATTTGGCACTCACCCTTTTCATTAGAAGACATATGTGCAGCCCCTTATGATTGTATGTTTTGAAGAAAAAGAGTTTTTATTTTACTCTATGAAAAAAGTTCATCATATGAAATTTCACTACATGAGATGTAACACACTGGAATCAGGCGTGGAGGAGATAGATTTCAAGATGGCCATTTCAGAGAAGCCAAAATCAAAGATGACGATAATTGTCATGGCAACCGTTTGAGAGAATCAGCTCTGCTTCAGGACCCTACCTCTTTAAGTTTAATGACATACACCGGTTGATAAAATCAGAATTGGAATGTTTAACTGTGATATTCATAGTTGAAAGTACAAGCCATGAGAATGAGTTGCTTGCCAAGCTTGCTGTTATTGTTAGAGATGATGCAGTTTCACACAATGCGTTGTCTAAAAATATACAGCATTATAGTTTTGTTATATGTTATTGAAATGCTGAGAAAATTGCAGAGGCCTTATCATCTAGACAAGACACTGAATAACAAAATTTTAGTTTAAAGCTGTAGCCTATTCCAGCCAAAACTGTGGAAAATTCTGGAAAAGTTCTGGAGTTCCTTTTTGATTGAAAAATCTGCATTTTAAACATGCAGAATTTGTTTTATACAGAGACCACTCATCTCATTTGTCCGATAGAAATAAACTTTTAATTCTTTTTATTTGTATTCTTTGGGTCATGTTGAATCATAGGGAAGTTTACCTGTGGAGTGTGTTGAATATTTCTCTGAATTATCCCCACCTCTCAAAATTATTTGAAATTGTGGAAATGATTTAACTTCACAATTTCCAAATTCCATGGAACATAGTAAATTGGCGATCTACCAAACCATCAGAATAAAATTTATGATGTGGTTGCAAAAATAATTGCATCTCTTATTTCTTGACTTTGATATGGGCTGAACAAACACCTGTTGGGATGCATCCCCATAGATGGATCTTTTTCCTTTTTGTGTCTGACAGTGAATGACCTTGTTAACTGTGCTACAAAAGTTGTGGTGACCTTCAGCTTTTGGGCTATATATTGTTTTCATCAAGCAGTTCTGTCAATATATTCTCAACATTTGATGGGCAAGAGGCCAGAATTTAATCAAAATATTTCAGTCGAAGGATTTATTCAGATATCCAGATGTGGTATATGATGAACCCATGCCAGTAACAGCTGGGTATTTGGAATAAACGTGAAACTTGAGAAGCCCCTCATTTTATCCTGTGTTGTCATCAGATACAGCATTCAAAAGGCGTGCTTTTAATTCGAGATAAAATCTGTTGGGAATTGTTTCCTCTCTTCATGAGACTTGTAGCGTATTCTTCAAAATCCATTTCAATCATTTTATGTTGTCTCAGCAATGTGTAACAATTTAAAAAACTAACTCATCTTACTGTTACAGTGTGATAATTTTTACAATAGCCTAGTAATTGAAACCTGTTTTGCTTTGCCCCCCTTCCTTCCAACATCTTGTGACATGGTGTCACTTGTTTTTTTTTTAACTTATCTTCTCCATTGTCTGTAAGTAAGTAATGTACAATAAAGCTACTATTCTGGCTCAAAATACTTGTATTAGATTCATGTTGTCTACAACTTGCCATGAAACAGAGACAGTTGTGTAAACACCCTCATTCCATGTTTTTTTTTTAACCAGACAATACGAAGAGTACAATTATTTCGTTTTCAACTGCTTTTTTTTTTTTGTTGAAATAAGGAATTTGGAAAATTTTGACCCAACATCTACTCATTTTAAAGTTTTTAGCTGCCAAGGGTTCTTTAACTTGTGTAAATAACACACACACGTCTAAGACCTGAAATGTACGCTATTACATGAGAAGGTCTCGAGAAGACCTGATACATGTATCTGGCTTCTCTATTCAAGAAACCAGGGAATTCTTATATCTCTGACAATATTGAGGAAAGCAGGTTCAAATCTTTCCTGCTCCATGGCAAGATTATTTCTGAAGCACATTCACACTTTCATTAAGAGGTAGATACCTCACCTCTTGCCCACAGCATCCCATCATTTCTCCACTGCATGCAAAAAATTTGGGAATATGGTTACTGTTATGCTCTTTCTTTTTACATGAAGTAATCTGCACCAATCTACTTATGATTTCTCCTCAGTGTGAATGTAGCTCAGTGTTTGTATGCCTCTGCAGTTTGGAATTTCGTTTAGATCTAAATTCTGAATAAGGCATTCCAGTAATATTCATTAAGTCAGATTACTCATGGTTTTCTGTCTAGTCTGAATTTTAGTTATTGTTGTACAGACAGATGTTCGCCATTTTTATCATTAGATCTACTCAAATTACTTTGCTATCCATGTGGATCCAGATCTAGATTTATCGCCTAAGTATAGTAAGTGTTGCGGAGATGGAAAAAAGAGCACTTTTGCACCGGTACTGTTAGTGGAATGCAACAAAAAAAATGTAAAAAATTAACATGACAGTAACAAGAGGAAAGGATTTTCATCATATGTCTTGGGACTTTTCTGAATTTTATGTCGAGCATGTTTGAAATAGATCAAAAGTAATGTTTTTCATCCTTACAATGTTTTTATCAAACTTCATATGCCTAACAAAATGGAGTGTTTTGGCTCACGATAAAAATGCTTCTTCAGACTTCTGCCATGCTATACACAGCTGTAAGAGAATTTGTGGTGCTTTCTAGCAATACTGCTTTGTAATATCCCATGAAATTGCTGATTCTGATGTAGAGCAGATCATCCCCAACTTAGATCTTGATCTATGTATTACCGGTATGTGTGAAATTTCTGTTTTAACATCAGTGATCTGTTGTTTTGTGTTTATTTTTCATCTGTTTATTTTACAGTTGTTACAGGCTGTACAGATGGCATTGGGAAAGCGTATGCTGAGAGGGTATGTTATCATTGTACCATCATACATAATCACATAATATGGTATGTCTGGTTATCTGAATTGGCCAATGAGTTTCTGGATTAGATTTTCATTTGTCATGCACTAAAGTTCATGAACAATGCAACATTATAGAACTCCAAATGTCTAATTGTAATGTAATGCAGCGCAGAGCAATAGTTTTTTTATTCATGGCTATGGCACTCTTTCCTTTCTCCATTTCCCCCCAATCCTTCCTAAGTTAGGCTCATCTGTTTGAAGCTTCATTTCTTTGTTCATACGGTGATCTGTCTTGAAGCAAATTTTTTTTTTTTTTTTTTGTGGTATTGTGATGAGGGACATGTTATTTTGTCTATATGGAAATTTTGAGATGAGATTTGGTAGGCTCTTCCTAAATTTCTCCTCATATAGATCTAGTCTAGATCTAGAACATGATCTAAGGCAAACAGCCTCTACTTGCGACAGTGCCATCAGTTGCATTCAGAACAGGCCTACATGTACGGTGTAACATAAATGTGATGATTTGTCAATAACATATCTAGATCATATTAAAATTATTAATTATGACAAAGATTTGCGATTGCAAACGTCAAAAGTTGGGGTGGGGGAGGGGGGTGTCTACTTGACATCACGGCTAGGAAGACTCCTGTGGGGGCCTACACAGATAATTCCTTTATCAATAGTAGGTCTGTAATCTTTAACTACATAATTTATTTGGAAACATCATAATATGTGCTTTAGTGTGGTTCACGATTTCAAACTTCAAATTAAATATTATAAAAATCAGAAATTTTCAATAAATTCAAAATGTGCCTTCCACATAAAGATTTATTTAATTTCTGTGAATCTGTATGTCTTGTTTGTTGTGTTATTGCTACAGCTTAGATTTCACTGAGTTTTTTTATACCAAAATCTTTGCAGAAATCCATTGGATTATAAATTTATTACGAATTTTTAAAATTTTATAAAAATTAGAAGTTTGCCTATAATCGTGAGAATGCCCAACTTTGCATCCAAAGCCACTTTCATCCAGAGATATTTTCTTTAATTGAATTCTCTTCCCCACAAAAAAAAAAAAAAAAAATCGAGCCTCATCTCCGCAACAATATTTTCTATATCTGGGTTTTCAGACTTCTCAGACAACTGGCCTTGATACAAGGCAATGTCAAAATGAGATTTTTTTTCTTTTCGCGAATTTGAAAATGGTCGTTTTTTGGTTGGGTTTTTTTTTTTTGTACAATCTTTAAAATGCCATAACTTTTTTTCTACTTATTATAGAAAGATGATTTTGGTATCAATTTTCTCAGGAAAAAAAAAAAAGCTCTGAATGGCAATATACTTTATAATATTGTGAGATAATAAAATAGTCATTTTGGGTTCGAGTGCCTACATCAAGTTATTAAAGCTTTGCTTTGGTCAAAGACTCAAAACCAGCCTTAATTAAAAAATGGTGCAGGGTTGCCAGCCAGTGGTTGCGAGCTGCTTGTCAGGAGGTCCCATATAGAAGTCGCTTGGGATAAAGTTAGATCAAATTTCAACTCATCAGTTAGAGCTACATTTTTTATGCTCATACATTTTACTTTTGTTTTTGTTTTGTTGCAAAACACATTGAACGTTATAGTTAGATCTATAGCATTCAATGTGATTAGTTTGCTAATAAATAATTTCAGGTTTCTTGAATAAATTTTGTTAGATGTTTCTTCCCTCTCTGTCCAAAGAAATAAAATATAAACCAAGCTTCCGGTAGTAGGGGATGGCGTAGGTTTCAAGCTATTGGGTAAGGGGTCGCTAGTGCAAAAATGTTGGGATGGAAGAAATATTTTTATAGAAGGAACATATTTGAAAATCAAAAAATCTAAAGTGACAAAGTCAGGACTGTAAAAGTTGTGTGGGTAAAATCAATCCAGTAACATGAAATAAATAGAAATGTTTTGTCATGTTGTATGCATTGGCATAAAGTCTATCTCTAGATGATTGTAGCACAAGTGCTAAAGTTTAAGCGTTCTTAACTCTTTAAGGCCCATCGGACGGTGGCACCGTCCGAGAGTCACGTTCATTACGCCCGGCGGACGGTGGGAGTGTCCGGTAATGTTTACATTTCTTTCGTTGCTCTAACGCCATTTTTTCGTATTTTGCTTCACTCCATTTTCCAATCCA